>MU185853.1:11206-34476 GCA_016904865.1 Pissodes strobi | reverse complement strand
AAAACAATCAGTAAACTTTCAACAAATTTTAGTTTAAAAGAACGTGCGAATCGAGTAAACGACAACTTGGTCATCTTGTTAGTAGTACCTCAATGGCAAACGCTTTCTGGTAACAAGTTCAAACCCTCCACACCTGGTCATCCGGTTAGTAGTATCTCAAGGGCAAACGTTTTCTGGTAACAGGTTCAAACCTCCCCAAAGTTACGTCAGTGAAAAGTACAAAGTGAACCTAAATTAAAGTGAAACTAAATTAAGCATACCGATATAAACTAAACGAATTAACTCTCTTAAAAACTAACATAAACTAAAAATACTTTCAAGGGAACCTCAAGTTGTTTCAGGGGAACCAAATAGTTTTACGCTATTCTGGTAAATTATATTCAAACATAGTTATCATTCTAAGTGCATACCTTCCAGTATACCAAACCTGGGAACCAATATACGTACAGTTTGTTTGGAAGTAAGCAAGTCATTATTCCATACATCATCTTCTGAGTTCTGAGCCTGAAAGAGCAAAGAGGAACGCCGCAAACAAATATACTCAGCGACACGTAATGGGAAGCGCCCAAAATCGCGCAAAATCGCCCAAAATCCTCTTGAACAACTGTCGCAGATAAGTACCTTGTAGGGAAGATCATAAGGCGGACACTTGGGCAACATGACGACCTAGGAGATGAAATTAGAATCCACATAGGGATACATATGTATATATGTATATATAAAGTTATAAGGAAAAGACGTCAGTATACGAGAATTTAGTAATAGAAATAAAGGAAAATAAGTTAAAAGTTAAAGATACGAAGTAATATTAAAGAGAGTACATCAAAAAATGGGCCAATCAACACAAAACATAGAGAATAAATAGAGATAGTTAAAATAAGTAGAAAAAATAAGTAGAGATAGATTAAATGATTAAAAATAAGCAAACATAAATAAGGAATTATCAATAAAAATGTACCCCACATAGAAAAAATTAGGACATAAAATAATAAAACATATATAAAATAAGGAAATAAAATAAGGCGCCCTAAAGTATAGAAACATAGAAATAACGGAATAAAATAGCATATACTTACGTGGATAGAAGAAAACTTAGATTAAGTAAATATATACAAGAATAAGCCAACATAAAGATAGAATAAATAATCATGGATGGAATAAGGAGAATTACAGTCGTACAATACATAGAATCCTAAATCCACACAACCCGACAGTCATCAGCATCAATCTCGCAAAAGCACCTAATATTAATGATAAGTAAAACATAAGTATGAAAAGTGTATCTATCATGTTATAAATACTAAGCGAAAAACTTGTAACTTGTGTGAGGTAATTTACACCGAAAATCAATCATTATCCTTTTTAGAAAATGCGCATACTCTGGGGGGATAATAATAATTAAAAATACTAATATCCAATTCAAATCATCATTTAAGGCAAGATAATTGACGACAGTCAAAAGGTGTAAATAACCCATACATGTATTAAATATCCACTGTTATTAATATTGTTCTAAACAATCTCGGCAATGTTTACTTTTTCGATGTTATATAATCACAGTCGACAATTATTTTAAACCAGGCCGTACATGTTATTAAATTTCAATAGCAACAAGTCCAAGAACAACGTCAAAGCCACACACATACCAGAACAGCTGGGAAATTCCAACTGATATTCACAAGGACAAAGCATGGTGTCAGACATTACAAAAAGTAAATATTAAGGATAATCCAAGACCCAACGTAGAAAATGCTGACGACAAAATATAATGGTTAAAGTATCACAACGCAATTGTGTACACATTTTAGCATAAGCTGTATTATTATGACTACGATATCTATTACGGAAAATATAAATTATAGTTTGTCAGATGGGAATAAATGAATAAGGGACGTTATTATTATTATTAGAATTCATCATCAGAAATATTTCGCAATTGTTTTAGCACCAATATGTTTTCCCATAATATTTACAACAATGTTCCATTTCGGTTTTACGTACACAGGGGACCAACTAAAGTATAACATAATACTTGCATATGTTTAACGCACCTAGAAAACAACCATATAATTATTTAGTATAAATATGCTGTATGTTTCAAATACGAATTATAATTTTCAATCAAAATTACCGAGTGATAAAAAAATAAAATTACAAATATTTGCAGAGAAAAATTTTTATAAGAGAAAACATATATATACACATACTTATATTAATATAACATTAGGATAAGAAGAAAATGTCAATATTTAGTACTCATATTTTGTTTATATTTGCTACATGCACATGGAGCACTATGCAATGTCGGCCAACAATTAATTCAGATAGAGCCCTTATACAAGCAGCCAAATGGGGATCCACGGCAAGGATCTTGAATTGAGTAGGGACCTTCATCCATGGATAACCATTGGCTGGAATCCAGGATCGAACTAAGCTATAGGCCAGAAAGTTTAAAGTGCTCAAATATAACTTAAATTTAAGTAGGTACGGAACGATATGGCTATTCGAATATTGAGGACCACTCGTTAATATTTAAGGGGGTTCCACTCTTTTAAACATGCTCATCAAGAATAAGTTTTTGATCGTCTCTACGATAACAGTTTTTATTTTTTTAGACAGTCGCTAACAAATCTTTATTTATTAGGGAGATTCTTTTCTTTTGAACTTTAACCGTAAAAGATGTTTTGCATTGGGGACCAATGCAAGACGGAGGGGGGCATGTGTCAACTAGAAATCGTATTCACTTAAAAAAACTCATTCCACAGTTTGAACATGATACTTGATCTTTAAATATAAAATATTGTAATTATTATCTAAACATGTTTTAAAAACAATCAGTAAACTTTCAAACAAATTTTAGTATAAAAAAAACGTGCAAATCGAGTAAACGACAACTTGGTCATCTGGTTAGCCCTCAAGAGTAAATGCTTTCTGGTAACAAGTTCAAACCCTCCACACCTGGTCATCCGGTTAGTAGTATCTCAAGGGCAAACGCTTTCTGGTGACAGGTTCAAACCTCCCCAAAGTTACGTCAGTGAAAAGTACAAAGTGAACCTAAAGTGAAAGTAAATTATGCATACCGATATAAACTAAACGAATTAACTCTCTTAAAGAACTAACATATACAAAATATATTTCCAAGGGAACCTCAAGTTGTTTCAGGGGAACCAAATCGGTCGAGTCCGGTCAGTCCTCAACGAATAGTCATGCGTTTTACGCTATTCTGGTAAATTATATTCAAACATAGTTATCATTCTAAGTGCATACCATCCTGTATACCAAACCTGCGAACCAGTATACGTACAGTTTGTTTCGAAGTAAGCGAGCCCAAAATCCTCTTTGACAATATTTATCGGTAATATGAATTAGCAACTCTTATGGTATGGTCTTTCTTGTATACCGAGCGAGCTTAACAGAAATAATTAATTTTGTACTCACGGTATTTTCCTTTGAAGTGCCAAAGCAGCAGCCAAAAAGCAAAGACCTTATATGTAACACGAGCGTTGCGTAAACTAGGAGTGACATATGGTGGAGGCGCAGTGGCGATAATAGTATTTTCGAGGTTGTGAAAATAAACACTTTTTCACAACTTTCAACATAAGTTTCCTGACACTCGAACCACTCACTAAATTTGTTCCTTGTTCCTGTTCAGAATTGAACAGTTATTTTTTATTTCGATGGACTATAGATATGGACAATATGAAGCCGCAATGGCCCAGGGACGTAATACCAACGAACGATATAATCATCGAACTTGATGAAATAGTATTGCTGATAAAAGTTACCGGCAGCCATTCTATTGATCTGTCCATATTTGATCATAATCAGACCCGTTGTAGTTATCTCTGGAAGATGCGTGTGTAATATCTCATATAGAAGGAACATCGGCTATATAAAAAGCCTGGATCTATTTAACTAATGCCTTAATGAAATTTCAAATATTGTGTTCCCCCTAAAGTCGTCTATAGCGACACGCAATCTTTTTTTGCAATTTGATGTGAACTCCGGCAGCTTCCAGCAATTAATTATAGTCTCATTAACGTTTCCGTGCCCGCCATCACCCCAAAATAGCTGAAATAACTTTCCCCGCGACGTATGCGACACTTTATTCAGTTAGCATTCAGTCCCTTTACGCCAGTTTTCCCAGCTTCACAGCTAACGTAGCTCAACGTTTTAGCTCCGCTAATTTGGCACTCCGCCAAATTTGCTTACCTCCGTACTTATTGCTCTTCCGAATATGAAAGTTTGGAAACTTTGAAGTGTTTTTTTTTATATAAACTTGTTTCAAGCAGAGTTAGTGTGGCACTAACTCGCATTTTTTAAATTATTCTGAAATTCTACATAGCAGATTGAAATTAAAACTTTAATGAGGTAATGGACAGACTTGTCCAATTCTGCTCAGAGCAGGACTTAGTAATTACCAACACATTTTTCAAACTCCATCCACGACGACTATATACATGGATCTCTCTTGCAAACACCACGAAGAATATAGTGAGAAATCAAATTGATTTCATACTACTGAATAAACAATCCCAAAGATATGTGAAGACAGTTAAGACATATCCAGGAGAGGACGTGGGATCTGATCATAATCCAGTTGTTATGGAATTTGAACTACACCGCTTTAAGAAAGCAAAGTGACAAACAAACACAAAAGTCATAGACATCTGAAGACTGGGAGATCCCAATATAAAAGAGCAAGTAAGAAACCCACTAGAAAGAGAAACAAGATAGAAGAGACGGAGACAACCTGGAGTGTAATAGAAAGAACAATTAACAATATCCAAGAGCAACAGATAAGGTTCATAGAAAACAATAAAAAGCAAAGGTGGATGACGCAGAAAATACTGTCCTTGATGGATGAAAGAAGGAAGCACAAGGAACAGAACCGAGACAAATACAGGGAACTCAACAAAACAATTAGAAAAAAATGCAGAGAAGCCAAAGATCGATGGCTGTCAGCAAAATGTCAGGAATCACTGCAAACAAAATATGATACATTCAACGTATACAAGAAAGTTAAAGAACTCGTAGGAAGATGTCGAAAGCAACCAGCAGCAGTTGGGAAAGATGCCAAGGGAGAAATCGTAGCTGGAATAGATGAAAAACTTAAAAGATAGAAAGAGTATGTTGAAACACTATTCAAAGACAACAGATCTAACCTTCCACCAAAAAACGACGATGCTGAAGAAATCGGACCTGAAATTACAAAGAGTAAAGTTACTTATGCTATCATATTACAAAAAAACGGAAAAGCAACCGGTCCAGATGACAATATACTGATACTCTGAAGATTATGGTAGAAACCGACGAATCAGGTATTGATCATCTTACATCACTGTTCAACAGCATTTATACCAGTGGCAGGATACCACTTAGCTGGCTAAGATCTACGTTCATCACCCTGCCCAAAAAAGCTGGATCCTCGAACTGTGACGACTACCGCCTGATAAGTTTCATGAAGAACAAGAATTTACCGCAAATGCGAGACCCAAGTTAACGAAACCCAGTTTGGATTCCGGAATGGGGTTGGCCCACGGGAAGCCCTCTTCTCTCTGAAAGTCCTAACACAAAGATGTAGAGATATGAATGTTGACGTGTACGAATGCTTTATAGACTATCGCAATGCATTTGACTGCGTTAAACACGAAAAACTAATACAGATCTTGAGATCTACAGGTATAGATAATAGGGACATTCGTGTGATTAGTGACCTAAATTGGAGACAATCGGCCGCAATCCGAATAAACGGCAAAACGTCAGAAAACGTCTTGATCATGAAAGAAGTGAGGCAAGGCTGCGTCTTGTCACCGCTTCTTTTTAACATATACTCGGAGGCAATATTCAGAGAAGCACTTGACGAAACAACAAGAGGAATAGTAGTGAATGGGAAGGTAATAAATATCTTAAGATACGCGGATGACACCGTCATTATAGCCAGCAGTCCAAGTGAAGATCTTCGCTAGTATGAAGAAGCTCTTTACTAGATTGGAATTGAGCTTGGAGCTCAGGACACGCATGCTCCGTTGCTATGTGTTCCCTGTCCTTCTATACGGCAGTGAGAGCTGGACCCTCGATCCCACAACGGAGAAGAGAATCGACGCATTTGAGATGTGTCTCTATCGACGCATGCTCAAAATTTCTTGGTACACAGAAGATAACCATTATAGAAGTTCTAAGACGTATGAATTAAGGAAAATATCTGCTACAAACGATAAAAGAAAGGAAAACACAGTATCTTGGACATATTATGAGGGGCAGCCGATACGAAATCCTGAAACTCATCATCCTTCCCTTCGATGATGAGTTTCAGGATTTCGTATTTAGGGAAAAAGATTTCGTATTTAGGGAAAAAGATCTATCGGAGCAGATTTACTATTCGGTCACGACAGCTGCGCACCCATAATTGATAGTGCTTCCCTTTCCAACTATCTCTTCACCAGCCTCCGAACAGATTGGTATATGAAATGCTATAGGTAGGATCTGATTCATTTAGGATTCCTCTTATACTAGGTTGTCAGCCTTTCGTACTCTGGATCCTATTGTATCCCGGCATCCATCCAATACTGATATTTTGCCAGAGCGGTCAAGGATTTTAAGCTATCCGACAAAAGGTGTCGGATCGTACGTTGAACCTATGCAGAGTCTTGATGGCCTCCGGGCTAGCAATCGTGAGAAGACCCTCCTGATTCTGTATTATTTCAGCCTAATCGTTTATTGTATTGAATTCAGCTTGAGACTGTAGGCAGTTACTCAACCGTGGTTACTGCAATACACTGGGCTGCAGGGAAGTGAAGTTTCCTGCTAAGAAAGGAGTAGAAGCAAAGTCCAAGAAACAGGTACTTGTACTATTCGGTCACGGCGGTTAAGACTCAGAATTGATAATGTTTCCCTTCCCAACTGTATTTTGAACAGTCTCCGAAGAGGTTGAAATAAAATAAGTAGTTAAGACATGATTCAATTAGGATTCCTCTTATACTTGACAGACGAACGCGGCATCACGGAAAAAGCAAACTTGCTGATCGCACTCTACCTTAGACCTCCCCCAAGGCAAGGTTCTCCCCACCATATCGAACATCAACACTACCATGGCAGAAGTCAATTTTCATCACCGTGATATTCGTAAAATCCAATTTTATTTTCCCATAATTTATAATGTGCTCTGGATTTAAGTTTTGTTAGTTTATACATTATTTATGTGAATTTCCAGGGGGGGGGGGCAAGGCCCGCTTTACAAGAACTCCTTTGCCTGGCGCACTGCATAACTGTGGAACTCATTCCCAGGACATCTGTTCCCCCCCTAATTACAGCCTGCAACTATTCAAGAACCGTGTCAATCAACATCTTCGCACACACACCGCTCGTCGAGCGCCATAGGATCTCCCTTTAGATGTGTGTGCCACTGCCATAAAAAAATCTTGCTTTTTCTAGGTTGGCAGCCTCCTCCTTACTCTCGATCCTCTTGTATCCCGGTATGCCTCCAATGGTGTTGTTTTCACAGAGCGGTCAGGGATTTTAAGCCATCCAACAAAAGTTGTCGGATCATACATCAACCCTTGATGGCTTCCTGGCTAGCAATCATATATTTTTTTATTATATCAGCCTAGATTTTGTAGGTAGTTACCTAAGCCTGGATACCGCAGCATACTGGCCTGAAGAAGAATGAAGTTGCTGGTATCATTGGCAAGAAGACTTTACGGCTCCGAAGAACCTCTCCGAACCATTTAATCGACCTCGTCACGAGGCTTGATCTATTGGGAGCAGTCTAACTAAGGGCGTGCCACAATATGACATTAGGACGGGGTGAAAAGTCCCCCATAGGACCACCCATTTTTCAATTCTACCTTCTATGCCTGCCGTAAAGTCATCAACACATTTTTTAAATTATAAAAATAATTAATTAATTGTGGCTTCATGGGGATTACAAAAGCAGTGCTTATTCCTGCAATGTGGATTTAATGCTCTACTGCTGACTAGGTTATTAAGTATAAGCAATTACAACTTTTCTGGATGGAAAACATTCTAATTTCGAAATATCGAATTAAATGCAGGTGCTGCGCCCCACAAAATTAAGAGAGAATACACTACACTACTGAACTAAGTGTAATAATGGTAAACTCCTCCTTCGAATTTTCCTGGATTATCGGCACCTTCATTCGGGTCACGAAGGCAGTCCATAAAGCGGCAGCCTAATTCTAAAATATCGACTTAAATGCTGATGCGTGTCATCGGCCTACCTGTAAACATTAACGGGGTCTTTGACACATTGACCTGCTGGCGGCGGCGGCCGTTGCATTTTCCGTGATCCGGATCCGGGGGCCCGAAATCCGGACTTCGAGGCAACGCGATCGCGTGATATTTCGATTCCGGTTCCGGAAGTACGCTACGCTACGGGGCACAAACTAGCGTATGAGGGCGAATGAAAAGACAGCTTTTGCCTTTTTGCTTCTAACATATTGGGTATAAGTCTCGTGTATACTGACTATTAGTAGTATGGCTTCTATTTTCAACTAAGATGGCTAATTCACCTACTTAGTATTTAGCAGTAAAGAGTGGACAAACAACGCCTTTGATGATCTGATGGCTATTCACTGCCTAGTTATAGGTTTTGAAGCTGGATCTTATCGAATATTCGGAAAAAGTCGAAAAAACTCTAAATAAAATTGCTAGTATTTGTTTTATTGTAAATCAAAATTTTAAAATGCACAAAACGTGTAATAAAGAGCTGATATTGAGCGGATTTTACTATAGTTGTCAGTATCCCAGGCGGTCATCATAGTAATTTATATAACAAGTGAATAGAATAGTACTTTTGTTGAGCACAAGAGACACTTTATGCATGAGTTGAATTTTGGGTCATCACGTGCTTAGTGCTGAAAATTACAAAACATGGACATCGAGGATTTGAAAGAAAATTACTAATTTTTATACTTTAGAAACAAGCTTTACAAAAACTTACTTTGAACAAGAGACATTTTTCATCAGATGCCGAAAACTATTCATGTATCAATTGAGTCACCCTTTCGGCATAGCTGTTTAGTCCCTTCTGAATGGGATAATCCAGTTTGTGCTTTTTCAAATGATTTTCCAGACAGTAAATTGGCCATATTTGCTTATAGTTTATTTTTTAATTAACATAATCCTAATTTTCTTATTAACAGTTTCCCTTCGATATTAAAAAGATACCGTCCACGTAAAGCTAAATGACAATTTGACGTTTTGTGACATTGGGACGGAACAAACGCCTCGTTTTCAAATCCAAAGCCAACTTCTTCGTAGCCTCCGTAACATGTGAGGTTGTTTATTCACAGCCTACTATTAGACGATCTATACTTGACAGTGGAAGAGATAACGTACTAACGCGAAAAGGAGATATAACATGTTAGATTTAAGCATTTTTAAAACAGGATATATGTAGCTCGAAAAAGCTAACGTTCAGGAGATTCACATAAACACGTATATCCACTCTAGGCCTAAATTCGTTTTAGCAGAGAATAAATCAGGCAAGGCCTCCTCGATATCCCGCTACAAATCTTGAGAGAAGTCCCGTTGGAAGATTTAGTGTGTTCTCCATTTAAAGCGAGGGTATCTTTACGTCATTGTAGTTATGCAGGGTTTACAAGACTTTTCTCTGGCACGTCGGTAATATAAAAAAAATATATTATACGATTATTGAACCATTAGAATTAATAAGAAATATTCTAATGACAATGGGAAAAAGCATGGTTTACTTGGCTAGAAAGTGCCTTAGATCACAAGCATTTTGAAAATTTTTTCAACCCAGTGCAACAAATGTTGAAAACTGTACTTTTCATATATGTTGCACACTATACTTTTTCTACAACTGCAACTATGATATTTTACGTCGTATTTGAACATTTATTTATTTAATATTAAAGTGTATTCAGCATTAATTTTTTCACACTCTGTGAAAAGTATAGTTTTAACACAAGTGTGAAAAAGCATAGTTTCCAGGAGTAGTTATTAGCGTGTTTTTAACAATTTTCAAACCTCTTGTACATCTTAAGGTTATATTAAGGCAAGGCGAGTGTTGCAAACTGAATATCTGTTAGTCTTTTCATGTCTGCTTATATAACAGAAACAGGAGATAGTGGTGGGAGGATACTCTTATCATGGGGGGATACAACATTGGTATTGGTATATTGAGTAACTTCGAGTTTATCAGTATTATACGCTTGCAATATTCAACCAAAAATTAAACAAGAAAATTCTCTTATTAAAATTGCGCAAAAGCAAAAGTTGAGTAAGCCAAATAAGAAAACATCTAAAAATGTTCAGCTGAAAGAAATCTGCTCCATTTGTTTAGAAAATATGAAGAAAGAAGACAGTGTTATACCAAATTTTTGTTGACATGAATTTTGTTTTCTATGTTTAATACATTGGACATAAAAATAATGCATATTGTCCACTTTGCCGACAACTTTATTCTTCAGTAAGACTGAAACATGGCGATGTTTGATTCCTGTAGTAAAATAATATGAAGAAGAATAAATAATATTTTTAAGTTTGTTTAGAATAGAAAACTGGTATTGTAATAAATAATGTACAACGAAGAATGTTTCTGTTGTTTTTGCTGTCTGTTTTTACTGTTTTCGTTGTATCTTACTGAATGTAGTAGGTTGATATGATATGCAATTATTGCATATGGCATGACGTGAATGCTTTGTGAATGCGGCTTCTTGGTACACGCATAAATGATTACTAAATATGCTATGCTGGTAGCATAAGTAAGCTGAAATCCGCGTATGGGATGTAGCCTTGTGAAAACTTGAGTATATTGGCAGACTAGTGCCGTTTAATCCTTATATGAGAATAAGGCCAGTGAGTGTATGCAGACTAGTGCAGAGTAATCCTTATATTAGATTAAGGCAAGAGTATAGCAACCCAGTGGTATACTCGTGATAGAGAATGTTGAAAAACCCATGGGCAATACCATTGGGGACTGTACAGCGCATGGTAAAGCCTTGAGAATTAGAGAGATCAGTGGGTATCCATAATGGCAGTCAGGATGCCGATAAATACTTTTTTGTAGGCTTTGTGAGAATGTGATTGTAAACATGTGCGTTTACTTACTTGAGATTCCGAGACTAGACTCAATTGAGTGTGGTTCGAGACAGGGCTCGATTGTAGAACTCCCATCATGGACGAGACCAATGGGGACGCCATTGCACGGCGTGAGACTCGTGAGAATAATGGCAGTCAAGTTGCCGATAAATACGTTATTGTAGGCTTGATATGAAGATGATTATGCTTGGATATGACTATGTCACTTGAGTAACGAACTAGAGAGATTAGTGAGTCTCAAAACGTGAAAACTTTCCGGCATGGCGGCTTAGCGCGGAAACGGGAGCACGCTTTTTGCGACTTACATGGTTGAGGTTCAAGACTCGACTACTGAATTCTAGAACGTGGGAACTAGATCACCTTGAAGAAGTTGTTAACGCCCCTTTGACACCGCCTCTTCTGGCGGGATGATATACATCCTACGGAAATAGAAAAGGCGAATAATGTAAATACTGAGAAGTTATGTAAACCTTTACGTCAGCGATTGTCTAAATTAACCGTATGAATTTTAACACAAATCCGGTCGAAATACGTTAACTAGTTTTTATAAAAATCGATTGTTAAAGTTCGGAAATTTAGGAGCTACCTTGATTACCTCCGTTAAGAGATAGTGATTGGTCGACTCGGTCGCCGGGGTATAGCGGGAAGCGCTATGATTGGTCAGATGAGTTTAGAGGACGCTTAACGTTTAGCTTTCTACATTACCTAACGCAGTGGATAAACGTTGTAAACAAGAGATGACGTTAGTAGTATCGCCAGGATTTTAATTTGTTTGAAATGCTAGGACAGTGGCGTGGAATGTTAAATTGTACAAAAATAAATCGTTAGATTTAAAGAAGTGTTCGAAATGGTTTTTGAACACTTACCTATTTTACTATTTTTACTATCTGTCTAGCAGTTTTTACTATCTGTTTTGCTATTTTTACTATCTGTTTTGCTGTTTTTGTTGTCTGTTTTGCTGTTTTTGTTGTGTGTTTTGCTGTTTTTACTGTCGGTTTTGCTGTTTTTGTTGCATATTTTGCTGTTTTTGTTTTCTATCTCGCTGTTTTTACTTTTTGTTTTACTGTATGTTTTGCTGCTTTTGTTGTATGTTTTGCTGTTTTTACTGTCTGTGTTGCTATTTTTACTATCTCTTTTGCTGCCTGTTTTGCTGTCCTTGTCCTTGTTGTATATTTGTCTGTTTGTTTTGCTGTCCATACGAAACAGTGGAGACGAGTTGGAATTTTAAATTCTGTAAAACGGCTTTTGTACATTTTATTTCTATGACTTAACATATAGAAAGATCTGTAATACAATTCATTCATTTTAGACAGCAAATACTTTATTGCAAAAATAGCAATTTCTTTGACTATCGGGTGGCCCATCAAAGTGCGCTCTGTGGCCAGGCCGGTTATAATGAACGAATCAAGATAGTTTTATTTGCAGCTGAAAATTTGTTTTATATAATGGAGGAATGTTCTTTCAGGCATCTAAGAGTTCAAAGGAAGTTGCGTTTTTCCAACGGAATTAATTTGAATTCTTCCATCGTAAATTCAGATAAGCTCAGGGCTGTACGTTTTGTGCATACGGGCTTGGCTAGCCCGAGCTGCCCTAACAGAAGCACTTCACATTTCTACTAATCTTTGAAGTGCTTCCTATACTACTCTTTTCTTTCCTATCGATCACTCTGACCTTTTTCTTCCTAATTTGGAGTGGTAGAGAAACTTTGTCTCGACCGAGGCAGCACCATCCCATGTCCCACTGAAAGGATTGGTTATAATCTTTCCAGATGTGTCCAGTCCTGGGGCATGACGCGGTTTTCCTCCTTCTTCCTTAAACCTCTTAAAAATACTGATATTGATGATATAATGATGATGGATTCACCCAATACAAAATATTCCGGAGGTAAAATACCCTCCCATTTGGATCTCCGGGTGGCGGGTGTACGGGGTGGATTCACATCGAAGAAAAACAACTTAAGAATTGACTTCAGCAACATCAAAGGTCTTAATGCCAACATTAACTCTGTCCATCACCATCTCCAGACAGAAAAACCTAGTATTTTGGGATTAACGGAAACCCAAGTCAGCTTGTCTACGGACACTATCCATATGCTTTGCCGCAATTACGAACTTCACACCAAGTTCCGATTTAAACGAGGTGTTAGCGCTTACGTCCGCAATAACCTCTCATGTCACCGAGAAGAGAGTTTGGAATCGGCAAATTTTGATGTTCTTTGGCTCAGCGTGTCACTAAAGGATACTACTAAATTTATCTGCATCCTTTATCTTTCTCCAAATGAACCCAATTATAAACAACTCCTCTCCTATCTCTCACTGACGTTCGACAAACTTCAAGCCACCCACCCAGATGCTAAAATAACATTCGTGGGGAACTTTAATGTTCACAACGTCCCTTGGCTAACGTTTTGTTCCCGAAGGGATGATATGGGCAGATAAGCTGAGGATTTTGCAATCACCTGCGGCCTGGCTCAACTTGTGGACGAGCCAACACGGATACCGGACGTTGGAAACCATCAAGCTTATCTACTGGATTTGTTCTTAACAACATCCCCAAACTCTTATAGGCTAAACATTACATCACCACTGGGTAACTCTGATCACAGTCTTATATCAGCTTTGTTCACCTGTCCAACTCCACCGTCCTCTAAAGCGCTTCCTAGCAAAGTGTGGCATTATAAACGTGCAAACTGGAGTGAAATTCGTGACTTTTTCTTGTCATTCCCTTGGAGAGACGTCTGTTTTAAATCCAGCGATCCATCTGTAATTGCTGAATCCATTACAGAGGTCATTCTCATTGGGATGGAGACTTCAATCCCTTTCCCTAATAAACGATCCTATCCTGGAAAATCATGGTTCAACAAAAGGTGTACTCAGGCGGTTTCCAAAAAGGACCAAACTTATCGCAAATGGCGCAACAACCCTTTGGTTGTTTCGCGCCCAGCTTTTATGGATGCACGAAATAGCTGCAAACTAATTTGTAACAGTTCGATTTTGCCAATTTTTAAATTTCATTTATATGCCGCATTTAGGGAAAAACCTATGCTGTATTTTGCACTCATCGGTTTATTAATTCTGAATTTAATAATTCGCTTGAAATTGCCTCTTTTCTCAATGTAAAATTAACTATATTTTAAGTATAGGTTAGCTATATATTTGTATTCTTAATCGATGTATGTACCTTATTATTAAGTTAACTTGGCTTATATTATCGTAACAGCCAGCTAGTCGATTTATATTTCTAAACAATTCTGTTAGCCTGCAAATACGCTGCATTTGACTTATTGAACCATAATTTAATTTCAGTTTGAATATTCTATTACCTTTTGAGAACCCTACGTTGATGTTCCGGAGATCGTTTTTGGACCTCTGCTTTAAATATATATCTCGTTCGGTACAGCTGACCAGTTTTTTTGTGAGGTTTATGCCAAATAATAGGAATGGGCTAGGTATCGCGCGTTTTTCATTCTCGATTTAGATTTTTGAAGGTTTATTATTTCTGTTAGAGCATTTCCTAGCCTTTCTGGAAGAATGTAATTTTAGCTCACTATTCGTGGCTTCCGCCGTCATTTATCATGATAATAAGCGAGAATTAAGGCGTTTATTTTCTTAGAATTATTCCTTGTATCGAATCACTCGTGCAGTTTTCAGCCCATTGCTACTTGTTTCGCAGTATTTAATTTAAGACAAATTGACGGACGAGGGAACGAGGGCTTTTCTTGTTTTGTTCGCCTGGGGAACGTTTGCCAGTATAGCAAGAAACTGCACGTTTTAAGTATTGTGGTATAATACAACCCTTTGTTAGGGGATTTCTGTGCGTTTCTGTTTGTGTTTTGACACGACCGATTATTCGGGCTCTACAAGCTGTACTAGCGGCTTCCACGTTCGTCCCATAAGACCGAGACCGTCGAATCTCCTCTAATATACCCTCAAGTCCGAATCTGAGGGTTCTTCTACTGGGCAGAAATTTACTTGATCAACCAACTCCTTCTGCTGGGCCAGTAGTTTACCTGGTGAACCAATTTCTTCTGCTGGGCTAGAACTTCTTTTGCTTGGCCAGAACTTCTGTTAAAGAACTGCTGTGGTTCCCGCACTAGAGGCCATCGACAGAGTTCGACGACGGGATTTGGGTATATGTTTTATGTTTCATTGTGTCTTATGTTTAATCTTCGCTTACTTTTATTGATATAAATCACACATTTAATTGAGGTAGCTCATTGATTTTAATTAATTTAATTTACATTTATTCACTGGTTTATCGGACCAGTTAATCAAATTGCTTTGATTTGTTTTCTCATTTTAAAAGATAAGTGCGGGCTGGATAACTTCATTCTTTTCATTAATTTTTCATTTCATTAATTAGTCGGCAGATATAACTGCTCTGAATTTTATCTTTTTATCATATGAATCAAGCTAACCATATTTTTAATCTGATCTGGTGCTTTTATTAACTTCTCAAGTTTTTTTTTGATCTAATCATTGTGTTCGCTCATTGCGGCATATTATCACCATCAGTGCAGCTATTAGCGCACGCATACCTAGTTGTAAGAAGCTTAGTCTGCGCCAAGTGATCACTTTGATACGTAGAGTTTAGTGCATTTAGTGATAAGGCATATAGAACTGAGGTTTTCCAACTGAATTGGTCTCTGTACGTACAATCTTCATATTGTACTCAGTTTATTTTATTAATTACTTTAAGTCATTTAACATTCTTTTGTCTACTCAACCACCTTTTTTTAATATAACCATTTTCTCCGGATAGATTGTTGCTGTGTTTGCAAAAAAAAAAAAGAATTTAGTAGCAAATATAGTGTCCATTAAATTTTTAGATTGTGTTTTTTTGATAGGTTAAGTTAGTTGATTATAGTGCCATAATTATTCTCTTTTATTTTTTTGATAGTTCGAAATTGGGAACCGGTTAATTTTATGAGCGAATCTAGCCACTCGGTGCAACACCTGCCGAGCTTTTTCCGTTTAGCTGGCTAGAACGGGTGGCGCTCAAACGACCCCACGACAGGGGCCGGGCTTTGTAACGCGACTCTCCGGGGCTAGGTTCAATTTTTTTTTAATTAATTGGGAAAAAAATTTTGGGGTTCAATCTTAAAAAAAACGTGTTGCAAATTTGGCGCCCAACTCAAAGGGCAATTTTTTTTTGAGGAGACCTATTCTTTACAAAATTGCAAATTTGGCAATCTTTTTTTGAGAGACCTTTTCTTGATAAATTGCAAATTTGTTCTAATTTATGTCCTGTATGCCTTATTAGATTTATTTTCCAGGTGATTTTCATTGATTGGTAGCATTGTGTATTATTGTTGCATATTATTTTGATAACTAGTGATTTAATATTTATCCAGCATTGTTATTTCATTGTTATTATTTGATTGCTTACTAGGTGATTTATTTATTTTTTTTTTGTTGATATTTCTATATTGCGCATTGATTTACATATTGAGCTCTCCGAAGAGGACAGCTACCTTTATTTTTTTTTTATGCTGATTTATATTTACCTGCTAATTTTCTTTATTTGTTTATAATTTTGTTATCTTTTGTTATCTTATTGAGTCAGTAAAGATGGATTACAATATGATAGTTAATTATCTTAGGAAAGAGATGCTTGTCTATGAACTTAGTATTCGTGGTTTACCAGCTGATGATTCAAAAACTGTTGAACAATTAAGATCAGCTTTACGTCCAGTTTTACAATTAGAAAAGAAAGGCAAACCTCTAAATTATCCACCATATAAGCTTAAATTTGACAGTGAAATCGAATATATTTTAACAACATTAAAAGATCTCCAAACTTCAGTAGAAAGTTTAGCAGGAGACACTAAGTCTAAAGCTAATTTTGAACGTATTCAATCACGTCTCGTTCACTTGTTGAATCGAATTAATCGAATACCTACCGCTAATCTTAAAGAAGAACAGTTAAAAATTAGATCTGATTCTTTGCTAGAAATATTATCTGCTTTAGATAGTTTAGATTCACTGTTGAAATCGGATAAAGATTTGAGTGCTTTGTTAAGTAAAACGCAGTTAGACGAATCAGATTCTGACTCTTCTGTTTCTAGTTTAAATTCTAATAAACCACCAACTAATTCCACGCCAACTAAAATTCGTTCATGTCACTCTAGTAATTTTAAAACTCGTGTTGAAAAATGGAATCTTAAATTCTCAGGTGACTGTAAACAACTTTCAGTTCAAAACTTTTTAGAAAGAGTTTCTGAGTTACGTATTGCTAGGGGTATATCTGAACAGGAATTATTTGAGTCAGCGATAGATTTGTTTTCTGGCAGAGCATTGAATTGGTTCCGTGCTAATCGAGCTAGGTTTGTTAACTGGAAAAGTTTATCTGATCTCCTGTGTAGACATTTTGAACCACCTGATTATAAAGCTAGGTTATTTAAAGAAATTTTGGAAAGAACTCAAGACCAGTCTGAGAGTATCGTTGATTATTTGTCTAGTATGAGTGCTTTGTTTAGGCGTTATGGAGGTATGTCTGACGATGTTCAGCTGGATATCATTTCTAGGAATTTGTCTCCATTTTACACAACTCAGCTTCCTGTTGTTAATTCATTGGAGGAGCTAGAGACTGAGTGCCTTAAGCTTGAAGCTAAAAAGTATCGAGCTGATCATTATATTCCACCATCTAGGAGGCGACAAAATTTTGTCGAACCTGATTTCGCTTTCTTGGCTTCTGATGCATCTACTTCTAGCTTATGTAGTGATCATCCACCGCCCATTGATGTAGTTGCATTACCAGCAGCACGAGCACCAGCTGAAAGACCATCTTTTCCTAGACGTCCAGTTACTTGTTGGAACTGCAATCAGACAGGCCATTTAAATCGGCAATGCCCTAGCAGTAAGAAGATCCATTGCTATCGTTGTGGTACTCCAGATGTGACTACTAGAAATTGTCCAAAGTGTTCCGGTTCGGGAAACGGTTTTCGGGAGAGTCGTTAGGTCGGCAGACCTCTCCTGTTATTTCCACTCCACCGACCAATGACATTAGTTTTCCTAATAAGAATTTTTTGGACTTTATTATTGCACATGCGCACGGTGATGAGCGCCCATATTTGGAGATTTCTGTTTTGGGTCACCCTATTTTAGGCTTACTAGATTCCGGAGCTACTCGGACTATTGTTGGTCAACCTGGTTTAGAAATTTTGCAGGGATTAGGTTTAAAACTTATTAAAAATCAGACCACTTGTACCGTTGCTAATGGCCAGACTTGTTCAAGCATAGGTTATTTTCAGACACCTGTAACCTTGTTAGATAGGACACGTATAATAGACATTTTAGTACTTCCAGAGTTAGCTCATAGATTTATTTTAGGTATCGATTTTTGGAAAGCCATGGACATTGTACCTGATCTGAGACAGAATGTTTGGCATTTTTCAGATAAATTTCCTGAAATCTGTAGTATTGTGGATGGTGATTCTTTGTCTGTTTCTGAAAGATCCGCTCTTGATTCGCTGGTAAAGGAGAAATTTTCTTTAATGGGTACTGGTCTTGGTTACTGTAAAGTAGCTGAGCATGTAATCGAATTAGAACCTGGCTCAAGACCTATTAAACAGCGTTATTACCCTGTCTCTCCGTTCAAGCAGGCGATTATAGATAAGGAAATAGATGAAATGTTAAGGCTGGGTGTAATAGAACCATCGAAAAGTCCTTGGTCTAGTCCTGTATGTTTAGTACGCAAGAAAGACAATGATTATCGCTTTTGCATCGATTTTAGAAAGGTCAATTCTATTACTAAAAAGGACAGCTTTCCCATTCCCTATATTTCAGCCATTTTAGACCGTCTCCGCGACGCACGTTATATCAGCTCCATTGATATAAAATCAGCATTCTGGCAGGTACCTCTTGATGAGTCTTCTCGTGAGATTACAGCATTCACTGTTCCAGGTCGAAACCTCTTCCATTTTCTGCGTATGCCTTTCGGTTTAACCAATGCGCCTGCTACCTGGCAACGTATTATCGATCGTGTCTTAGGTGTTGACTTGGAAAACAACGTCATGGTCTATTTAGACGACATCATTATTATTTCCAAGACTTTTTCAGACCATTTGAGGATATTAGGTCTTGTGTTTGATCGTTTAGAAGAAGCCGGACTAAAGGTTTCTCAAGAGAAATGTCACTTTTGCAAACCCCAGCTAAAATATCTTGGTTATGTTGTGGATTCTAAAGGATTGAGGCCCGATCCAGAAAAAGTGCAGGCTATGATTAACATATCACCACCAAAGAATGTGACTGAGATCCGACGTTTTATTGGGACCGCTTCCTGGTACAGACGATTCGTTCCTAACTTTTCTTCTGTTATTGCCCCTATTACTCGGCTTACTAAAAAGAACATAAAATGGGAATGGGCTCCAGATTGTCCGGAATCTTTTAAATCAATTAAAGAAGCTCTTGTTACCGCTCCAGTCTTGTCCTGTCCTGATTTTAATCGCATGTTTACCCTTCAAACTGACGCTTCTTCTTATGGCTTAGGCGCTGTTCTAACCCAGCAATTCGATGATGGGGAAAAGGTAATTGCTTATCTTTCACGTTCCCTTACTAGGCAGGAAATGAAGTTTACAGTCACGGAAAAGGAGTGTCTTGCAGTGATTTGGAGTGTGGAAAAACTTAGGCATTATTTAGAGGGAGTTCATTTCAAGGTAATCACAGACCATCATTCACTATTGTGGTTACATAATTTAAAGGATCCGCAGGGTCGACTTGGTCGTTGGGCACTTCGTTTACAACCTTATGATTTTCAACTAATCCATCGAAAAGGCAAAGAGCATATAGTGCCAGATTTTCTATCTAGGTCCGTACCAGTTTTGACAGAAGATATCGCAGCCGTGGAGGATTCGTTACCTTCTTACTCCAACACTTCTGATAAGTGGTATGTCGATATGTTGAAAAAGCTGGAAGAACAACCAGATAAATTTCCTTGTTGGAGAGTTGAAAATGGTAATCTTTTTAAATTTGTTAAGACCACCAGTCCCAACTTCCCTGATCAGTCCAGTTCTTGGAAAATAGTTTTGCCGAAAGATCGTCGAAAAGAAGTCCTGGTTCGCTGTCATGATCTTCCAACTTCAGGTCATGTTGGAATTTTTAAAACATTTTGGAGAATAGCTGAACGTTACTATTGGCCTAAGATGAGAGCAGATGTTGCTAGGTATGTCCGATCTTGTCATATTTGTGCTCAAAATAAGGTGGAGCAATAAGCACCAGCAGGTTTAATGGGTAATCGACCCGATATTCGGGAACCTTGGCAGTCCATCAGTCTAGATTTTGTAGGACCATTACCTCGTTCAAAACAGGGCAATACTCACATCTTGGTAGTTACCGACTACTTCAGTAAATATGTCGTTCTCTTTCCTTGCCGTTCTGCTACAGCGAAAACTTTAGGCAAACATATAGAACAGGGCATTTTCTTGGTTTATGGCGCTCCACAGTATCTAACTTGTGATAATGGTACTCAGATGAAATCCAAAGAATTCCAATCTCTTTGTGACAAGTATAAGGTCAAAATTTTCTATACTGCATCTTATTATCCTCGTGCTGATCATACCGAACGTGTCAATAGAGTCGTCAAAAGCATGTTGCGATCTTACGTCAACCAAAACGATCATCGAACTTGGGAAGATAATCTTCCATCTATTGGTTGTGCTATTCGAACATCACGTCACGAAACTACTGGTTATATTCCCTATCTAGTGAACTTTGGGCGGGAACATAAACTTTTTGGGCAAGATTACACCGAAGTCATTCCATCGGCCGAGACGGACAGTCAAAATTACATTCGGAAACGAATCGAAACTTTTAAACAGCTCTTTGAGAAAGTTCATAAGAAAATTGGGTCGGCACAGTCAAGAAATCGACACCAATACAATCTTCGAAGGCGTCCGGTCAGTTTTGTTTCTGGTCAAGAGGTATGGCGTAAAAATAAAGTGCTCTCTAACGCCGCCAATTATTTTAGCTCAAAATTGGCTCCTGAGTTCCTAGGTCCATTTAAGATCAAAAAGAAAACCGGTACGTGTACGTACGAACTCCAGGATGAACACGGTAATAGCAAGGGTATTTGGCATGTTCAAGACTTGAAACCGGTGTACATCGATTCCGGTTCTGATGGTCCATCTAACTGATCCAAACAAGATTATTGAGCAATTTGTATTTCTATTCCTTGAATTGAAATTGTCTTAAATGATGGTTATTTTTATTATTCTGTATCTACCTTGATTTATTTGTGATATTATTTTTTTTTTCTTTCTGTCAATTCTTTGTATCCACATTGTTCTGTTGAATTTTTACTATGAGTTTATAAGCTATCTTAAAAATTAATTCTTATCTGTATGCATTTTGCTTGGAAATTACCCTGAATTGTGACCTTACTCGATTGTGACAAATTTCTCGAAATTGACTGTTTTCCTAATTGTGACCATTTTCCCGGATTTGACGAATATCCCGGATTTGACACACCTGGCTAGGACTTCCCCGAATTTGACTATTCTCTTGATTATGACAACCTCCCGAATTTGACCCCGAATTGTGACTATTGTATCTGATATTGTTTTTTTTGTGGGTAGCTGAAAACTGATATACTGTGGGTATGAGCTTTGATTAGCTATGTATTCTTGAATTTATTTCGTTACCTTGATTTTGTTTCTATTGTTTGATTTTAGTGTTTACTTTTATTAGTTGATTTACTTACCTTGTTACCTATTTGATTTGATTGATTATCTATCTTTGAATTTAATTCGTTACCTTAACTTTGTTGTCTGATTTGATGATTGCTTTTATTAGTTGATTTACTTACCTTGATAGTTACTTGCTTTGAACTTTGGTTATCTATTTTTGAATTTATTTCGTTACCTTTATCTTATCTGATTTTTATGATTGCTTTTTCGTTGATTTGCTTACCCTTCTTTTGACTATGATTTTTTTTGGGCCTAAGTAGACTAACCTTCGGGTTTTTTCAGTTATGCTGGCTTTTCCTGCTTAGACCATTACCTTTGAGTTTTTTTTATACTTGAGCAATGTAACTTGTGTTACTTCAGATGTATCTGGATTTACTGCTCAGAGTATTAATCACTTTTCGGTCTAGAACTTTGTGACTTAACGGTTACATTACCATTTATTTGGGATATTACCTGGACTTGTCTTTTTTTTTATTCTCTTTGCCCTGCAGTTGGGGCAATTGATTTGTTGTAGGTACCTGGCTTGGCGCGAAACTTGATGGTTGCCTACATCAAATTGGTAAAGAATTTCTTCTGCACAGAGATACTGGTTGTGGTAAAAGCCCACAGAGTGCTGTAGTAACGCTGACCTTCCGTCGCTTACTACTGTTGTTCGCTAGAGCAGCCTTGAGAAAGCTGTTCTGCATTCACTGTTATCCTTCTCAGTTACTTGTAATTGTAAGTAACTTACCTTGTCTTTAATTTTCTCTACTTACTTTATTACTTAGCTTTGTCGATTTTCCGACCTTTCTTGATTTTCTTTGCTCTGCATTATCTTATTATGTACCTTTTGTCTTTAATTTTCTCGTTACTTAACTTTATCTATTTTGCTATTTTCCTGATTGTTTGTCCATCTATCTTTACTTATTTAATTTAATTTTTATTGATTTTTATTATTTAAAATTTAATGGTTCAATCTATCCGGTGGGTATTTTAATGAATTAGCTTCTGTCATTGCCCTGAGTATCCCATCGCTGACCGTGGCATAGTGTTTGGGGTGACGTATGCCTGTTAGGTTGAATATAGGTTTATATTCTGAATTTAGGTTTATATTCTATTACTTAGTTCTGGTTGGTTCAATTTATTTTTGGCTTCTGGAAATTGTTCCAGTTATGTTATTATATCTATTAATTACACTTAATTTTCTTATGTTTTTTTTTTCAAAAAAAAAAAAGCTTAATGTACTAATTTAATTTGGAAATTGGTGACATTTAAATTAGCTGGTGGTCAGTAATGTTTTGGCTTATCAATTTTTTTTTATGCGGTACCTTTGAAGTTACTTTAATTTGCTATGGGTTAGCTGTAGGGTACACCCGTACGTCACATAAGTGCTTTGAATTACCTACCTCAATTAATTTATTATCGTCGGTTAACTTCCTCTAAGTTTCCCTCCTTTTGAAGGAGAGGGGGAGTTGTAACAGTTCGATTTTGCCAATTTTTAAATTTCATTTATATGCCG
>MU185852.1:40411-103006 GCA_016904865.1 Pissodes strobi | reverse complement strand
GGTTTGTGAACCTCTACCTCTATGCCAAATTTCAAGTCGCTATCTTCAAAATTGCGACCTGTAAATGCCAAAAAACCGTAACTTGTCCTGTTTTCACACCCTGTATATTAACAGATCGTAACCAAAATTAATAGGCTTCGAGGGTTTGTGGACCTCTGCCTCTATGCCAAATTTCAAGTCGCTATCTACAAAATTGCGACCTGTAAATGCTAAAAAACGGTAACTTGTCCTGTTTTCACACCCTGTATAACAATTAGTGCAAAAGAGCAAAGGACCAAAAATACGTGTCTTACCGAATACTCTCATTCGACATAAAAAAAAAAAGAAAAGTTGTTCCTTGTTTCCACGGACAAAAATGCCAAAAATCGGTAACTTTTCCTGTTTTCACACCCTGTATATTAACCGATCGTAACCAGAACCAATAGGTTTCGAGGGTTTGTGGACATCTACCTCTTTGCCAAATTTCAAGTCGCTATCTTCAAAATTGCGACCTGTAATCGATCCCATCACCATCACATACATACACACACACACATACAGACAAAAAATTAAAATTTTTTTTTTGGATTCCAAGTCGAGAGATATAAGTCCCAGAGCGATCCGACGAACCGTTACGAAGTTTTTATTCCGATTGGTCTCGCCCTATAGAAAGCCTATATTATAAATAAGGGCTTTCTAACAATCAAAGCCAAGCTGACATAGTCAAGTTAACGCTAGCCCTTAAATTATCCATAACTAAATGATGAAGCAACTATTAAATCTCCTAGAGAATATATATCTAGGAAATGTGCTGAAGCAGGAACTTCGCTGAAAGGTACACTTGAGCAGGACTGTTGTAAAGCTTTCGCCAACTACATCATTGGCATATCGTAGTATAATAAGACTTGTGGTCGATACAAGGAGGATTAAGTCATCTTATGATCTGTCTGGTCATTCGAAGAAGGAATGAGGAGTAGTGCTGGAGTTTCAGTAACTAGAACTAGATAGAACATCAAGTTATAATTTCTAAGTTGCTGGTTAGGTAAATGGGGCAGATACTGCCTCTTGCCATCTTATTGGTAATGATATTGTTAGTTACTACTTTTTGAGATTACTGATTTTGGCATTAATTATAGGGCATGTGCGCCAAACTTTGTACAAAAGTTATAGCAAATACTGCTTATGTGACATATATAATATCTCAATTTTGATGCAGGGGAGAATTAGAAGAAAATTTCTCTCAGCGGTGGGGCTATAAATAAAAAAAGAAGAGAAGAAGATTGACTACAAAGTTATCATGCAGAGGGGTTTTTTAAAGATAAATCTGCGAAACCCAATAGTGGTAATATTTGAAATAAACTTTTCCAGTGTTTATTGTTGTAGGTCTTAAGCTATTTACTCCTATATAGCACCATTTGCGGCTCTCACTGGGTACTTCTAATTTGCATTACCTTATTACACGCTAATATTGTTTTAGTCTCGGTTCAGAACATAGGTGATATAATACTCTCGATTTCATTACTGTGGTTTATTAATTTCAGAAATTCAGCAACGTTACATCATATATTGTGGCATCAGCATCATGGCAATTGTGTTTCTCCTGATAACTTTCTTAATTGGACGAATCTTGGTAAAGAAGCATAGAACAGACAAGGAAGCGACGTTTTATGCCACGAGCATATCAGACCATACTCTTGCCAATGGCTTTACGGATGATATTAGTGAGGTTTGTAATTATTTTTTGTTTAATTATAACTGTCAAATTTGTTCGACATGATAATTAAGTAGTAATTTTGTCAAAATGTTATCTCAGTAATGATGAGATAAGCATAACAATGTCCTTTTTTTGTTTCAAAATCGAAATAAAACGTCGTTATGTAATCACACCTAACTATCTCACATTCAAATAGTAGAGTGCCCAACGCAGTAAAAGCCTTCTATAAATGATTTTTGTGGGCACCTCGGGGTTACAAGCTGAAATTTTCACAGAATGAAGGCTTTATTATAATAATTCAAAATCCGAAGGTAATGAAAATTCAGAACGGGCAAAAGGGCAGTATACCTAAAAATCGAGATTATTATATGAACGTGTAGGATATTAAATTATGAATGTTTTCATATAAAATTCATCTACATTTTTGTACGAATTATATTTTTTATCATTGCTTGAAATATGCAGATTACATTGGCCCTTACGGCAAAATAAATCAAAAAATTGAAATATCTCCATCGAACCTGGGCAAAATCTGATTGAAATATGCTCATTTTTGAACTCACCTCGCATTCTCTCCGAAATGAAGGCTCAAATCAAAAATTTTTATTCTTGCAAAAAGTGTGCCTTAAGTATCTAGAATATATAGGTGCAAGAATACATTTTTTTGCTCAAATGGTAATGGATGTCAATAAATAATACAGCCCGGGTACGTAAACACTCTTTACTCAACTGAAGAACAATGTGATAACATCAAAATGATTGTAATATATAAATATGCATAAAACGTTAATTAAACATAAATTGCCGGACCGATAACATCTTATATTGGCTCGACTTCTCGATTACACTGACAGTGACACTGTGTGTCAAGATATTAGTGTTGGTTTATATCTGAGGTTAGATTAGTTTCGCATTTTTCAACATCCTCCCCGGCGGCAGTGATTTCCAACGGATACAACAACTGAATGGGTCGTCTAAGGAGGGTTCTATTCGGAAGCCTCACCTCGCACGCTCGAACTTTGCTGTCTCTTCCTTGGAAGACATGCGTTATTTTGGCCATTTTCCATGACAAGCGAGGTATATTTTGGTCATGTAAAAGTACGATATCGCCAACCTTGAAACAAGTTGATTTGACATTTACGTTCGTATGAGCTGCAGATCTTAGTTGTTGTAAATAATCCGTAGTCCACCTCTTCCAAAATTTTTGTACTAGTTCGTTCCTTAATTTCCATTGCTTTAACACGTCATTTCTTTTGATATCCGGGTCGTTGATGTTGATAGAAAAGCCACAGCTCCTCGAGCCCAGTAAGAAATGTGCTGGAGTTAATATTAACAAATCTTCTATATCGTCATGAATGTAGGTTAGTGGTCTTGCATTAATTGTAGCTTCTATTTCAGTTAACGTAGTTTGAAGTTCATCGTAATCAATACTTTTCTTGCCCAAAGTTAACTTTAGAGCATATTTGACGGTTTTAACAAGCCTTTCACAAAAACCTCCCCACCATGAAGCTCGTTCAACGATGAAACGCCATTCGATGTGGTTTTTAGTGGCCTCCTCTTGTACTTCTTGCTCACACAAAATTTGTGAAAGTTGGATTAATTCCATTGATGCTCTTTTGAAAGTCTTTGCGTTGTCCGAATACATGATTTCTGGTACTCCCCTCCTCGAAATAAATCGGCGCAACGCCCTGATGCAGCTTTCTACCGTTAAATTTGGAACAAGTTCTAGATGTATGGCCCTCACGACTGCGCATGTTAGTAACATTATGTACACTTTTGTTTTGCAAACTTCTGAACTCACAAAAAGTGGTCCTGCAAAGTCTACTCCGGTTACTTGGAATGGAGCAACCGTGTTCAATCTGCTCTTCGGTAATGGGGCAAAATGTTAATTAGCATGTTTTACTCTCAATTTTCTACATTTTAGACAAGAATGTAGAACAGTTTTGACACGCTGTCTAGCCTGTATGATCCAATATTTTTTTCTCAGATCGGTTAATGTAGCGTTAACGCCTCCATGCTTCATTTTGATATGGGAATTCCAAATTAATTTATCAGTCATCTCAGATTTTTTAGGTAGGATGATTGGATGTTTTGTATCGTATGACAATAATGATTCTTGAAGTCGACTGCCTAGACGTAAGATTCCCAACTCATCCAAAAATGGGTTTAAAGTTAAAATTTTGGAAGTCGTTTCAAGTTTTTTATCCATCTTCAGTGATGCCACTTCATCCTTGAAATTTTTCTGCTGAGTCAGTTTTGTCCAATAATTTTCACTCCTTTGCAATTCTTTGACGGTCACGTTCCTACTTTTTTGTCTTGTTTTTGGATTTTTCAAATGGTCGATAAATCTAATTACATAAGACGTTATTCTTAGAATTTTCTCAAGGCTACTATAATTTTCCATCGGAAAAATATCTTCTTGGTACTTGTCGTGAACGTCAGTTTGTACAAAGTAAACTGCCACTTCGTCCAAAGTTATTTCGCTATTGTCTTTGTTAGGCCATTCGTTTTCTCCTTTCGTCAACCATTCGGGTCCAAACTGCCAAAGTTCAGATGTAACAAGGACCTTCGCTTTGATACCCCTCGTTAGTAAATCGGCTGGGTTCTCTAGTCCTGGACAGTGCCTCCATTCTCCGACAGTCAAGTTTTGAATTTCAGACACCCGGTGAGTAATATATGGTTTCCATCTGTTAGCTCTTCCATTTATCCAGTGCAGTGTGATCTTCGAATCTGTCCACAAAACGCAGGCCGAAATCTCGAAGTTTAGATTCGTTAGTATGAACTTTTGTAACCTTGCTGCGCAAAGTGCCCCTGTAAGTTCTAACCTAGGTAATGTTAGAGCTTTATCTCCCTTTTCGGTGATTGGTGCCACTCGATTTTTGGCTATTAAAATATGGGATGTCACATCATAGTTTTCATTAATTGACCTCAAATATGCAACTGCTCCATATGCATAAGGACTGGCATCCGAAAATACGTGAAGTTCTGTACGATGCTTGTAGGACTGAACCACACATCTTGGCAAAACAAAGTTTGATATTTCCGGTAACTCATTAGTCCACTTTGTCCATTCATCTACTAGATCATCTGGCAAAGTGGTATCCCAGTCATGCTTATTTTTCCAAATTTCTTGTAATAAGATTTTTGCTCTAACAATAAACGGTGACCCAAAGCCTAATGGATCGTAAACTCTGGATACTGTTTGCAAGACTTTGCGTTTCGTAACAACAGGATGTTGTTTTAGGAAAGTGTTCAAAACCGTTTTAATGTCTAGGCCTAATTCATCTGTTCCGGTGAACCATATGAGACCAAGGACCTTCTTTATTTTGTTAATTGACTCGTCTTCAAGGATCTCCTTCAGTCCGACCTCGTTTGTAGCCCATTTTCGCAAGTTCATGTTGGCTCTCGATAAAATGCGTTTTCCCTTGTCATATATTTGATAAGCCAAATCCATATCATCCACTGAAATTATCAAGTCGTCAACGTAAAATGATTTCAGTAAAAGGTCAACAACTTCTTTGAATTCTTCAGGCTGATGTGTTAAATGTTTTCTTAAAGTTACTGCTAATAAAAATGGACTACATGTAACACCAAATGTTACACGCTTCATACGATATTCAGCGATATCTGGTAGTTTCCCTACGTCTTCTATCGGTTCTGCGTACCACAAAAATCGGTGGGAATCTCGATCATTTTTGCTAAGCTCAATCTGGAGAAACGCCTTTTCGATATCAGCAATAAGTCCGATTTTACCAATCCTAAAATTGATCAAAATTTTTAGGAGCAAAGGTACTAAGTTTTCACCAGGAGAAAGTAAGTCATTTAATGAATAAAATCCTGGCAAATGTGCAGAAGCATCGAACACACAACGAACCCTAGTTGTGTCTTTATCCTCCCTATATACCGGCCTGTGCGGCATATAATAGGCCTTACTATTGTCAGTAGATTTAGATATTAGTTCAGCGCAATCATGTTTTAAATATTCTCTCATTGCACAGTCATATTCATGTAGTCTATCGTTTCGAATAAGTTTTTTCGTTAGTGATTTAATTCTATATAAAGCAGTGTCGTAATTTGAGTTAAGTTGAAAACCTTCGTTAATCCAGGGTAGAGCTACTGTATATCTATCCCTTACAAATGATACATTTTCACTTATAAAACGATCAGTATTAAGTTTCGACTGATTTTCCGGTTGCTTGATGCCAATGGTTTCTAGATCCCAAAAGTTTTTGATATCCAACTCTTGAATATCATTGTCTTGTGCCTGTACAAATAAAGCGTTCACCATGTTGGCTGCAAAGGCATCTTCATTGCTTCCTCCGTGAATAGTCCAGCCAAGTTTTGTACGGATCGCCGTTAAGGTATCTGAAAGCTTCTTTACTTCTTCTTCAACAATTTTCCAATATTCGTCAGCACCTATTAGTATCGAAATTCCGGGCAAAACCTCAAAGTTAGGAGGGCAAATATCCGCAAGTTGATTACGTTGACTAAACCTTTGAATTTTCGGATCATTTCCGGAAGGGGGAATCAACGAATCGAAACATATTTCTGGTACCTCCACAGCGTTAATTTTAATTGGTGTATTGTCTTTATACACCTTGCAGTGTCAATGATACACGCTTGCACAAACGCCCTGGAGCCTTTCCACTTTTTCCGAATGCCATAATCGCGATTTTGTGAGTTCCTATAACGGGCAAATTTAACTGTCTGGACACGCATTCTTTGATAAAAGTTAATTGGCTTCCACCATCTAGCACTAGCCGTATAAAGGGCTGATTACACGCTCCATTCTCCGTTAAAATACGCGCGCATGCGGTTTGTAAGTACATATTGGACAATTTTCCGTTAGCGAACAAGTTTGTTGATTCCGATTGTCCGTTATTTTGTTTATCGTTTCGTAATTTTACGTAATCTGGATCACACATAGAGGTTGCATGCTTGCCTTTACAGGTTAAGCAAGATATTTTAGTATGACAAGCTCGGGAATTATGGTTAGCTTTAATGCATCTAAAACACCGACCACCTTCCTTTAAAATGTCTTTCTTCTTTTGTAATGTCATTAACGTATTGCAATTTGTCGAAGAATGTTCGTTAGATTTGCAAAATAAGCACCTTTCATTCGCCGCTGTAAATAAACCCGCTGCTGTATAAAAACTGTCTTTATCGGACTTGCTTTTCCATTGAAACTTTGTCTTATCGCGTTTGTATTCCGAATTTTCGATTGATTTTTCTTCTGATCAAATCCGCGCTTGTTCAACAGAGTCAACTTCTAATTTAATATACGATAAACGTTTGACAACTTGACGTTCGTATGACGCGGCAGAACGAACCGAGGCTCCAGAGACATTTGATTGTATATCAGATTCTTGAGCGTTATCAATATCATCAGTGGCCTGTTGTTTAGTAAAATCGATTCGCATGGAAAACGGTAAAACTTTTAAAATTATCGATTTGACCATCATCCCGTAACTACTGGGAGGAATTCCTAAAGTTTGCAATGATTTCGTAATTTTTGCTACGGTGTTATACAATTTCCTTAGCGATAAAATATCTGACTTGTTTTTTATTGGAGTTAAAGATAATAACTGTTGAATAAATGTATCAACTATTCTCTCCGTGTTTCCAAATTCAGCAGTAAGTAGCTCTATAGCATCGTTATAGCTGCTCTTGCTAGTCGTTAGGCCTTGAACTATTACAGCTGCATTACCCGTTAAAACAGACTTTAAATATGTAAATGTATCGGATTCGTTAAGAGAAGTACTTGAGTGAATAGCTGAATTATATTGCTCCCAGAAAGCAGGCCACTGGTGATAGTCACCGTCGAATTTAATTAACTCTAATTTTGGTAATCTCACCGACATTTTATTTCGTGGTTGTCCTGCTTCATAGTTCTCCGCCACTGGCTGCCGACGCTCTCCATCTTCAAACGCCGCGTTATTCGCCGCCAAAGCTCCGATTGGGACTCCACCAGCCGCTGTCTTCATTTCTTCGATACGCTGCTGCAACCAAGCAATTGCCGTTACAGCACTGTCTTCATATTCCAATATTTTGGCACATTCGGCTTCACACTGATCGCTCTCGATATTTTGAGCCAACTTTTCGTTAGCAAAATTTAAACTGTCCTGCGCTGCTTTAATTCTAGTAACAAGCACCATAGCTTCCCGAACATCGAAGGTGTCCGCTTTTATTAACTCATTAGCAACATTAATAAGTTTCGTTAAACGCGCACGACACGTAGCTCGCATTACTTGATCCATTTTCGTTACTGTTCGTTTTTCTTTGTCCGTTAAACAAAACAATCACCTAAAGTTCCACAGCTCGAGTTCCCGGGTTTCGGCACCAAAATGTCAATAAATAATACTGCGCGGGTACGTAAACACTCTTTACTCAACTGAAGAACAATGTGATAACATCAAAATGATTGTAATATATAAATATGCATAAAACGTTAATTAAACATAAATTGCCGGACCGATAACATCTTATATTGGCTCGACTTCTCGATTACACTGACAGTGACACTGTGTGTCAAGATATTAGTGTTGGTTTATATCTGAGGTTAAATTAGTTTCGCATTTTTCAACAATGGAAAAATAGCATTAAATGTAAAAAAAGTAATTTTCTTTTAGCCGCGACCGTCTGATTTCGCGCTGCCCCGAGTACTCTCGCATCTCACTTTTCTCCATAGCTTCCTCTCTCTCTCTCGCCTATTGTACAATACAATAAATGCTTTTACACATTACGGGTTAGAAAACTAATAATAATAATAGCTATTATGAATAAAGTCAATGAAGACATTTTCGATTATCCTTAAATTTATTTTTCCTATATGCTGCTAGGTAATAAAGAAGTAGAAAAAAATCATATACTTAATGCAACTGCTATTAAAAAAAAGACTAGCTTTTATTCAAAATGGAAAAACTCAAAATGTAAAAAATCTTTATAATAACAAAATCTATTTATCTTCAGTGTCTTTATCTTCTTCAGGAATAGACACAATTACTTATATATTGCCTTCCAGTATTTTTTTTGCATGATCCTATGCAACCTATTTAATTTCTTCTACATGTACAGGGTTATTCATTATATTTTGACACCCATCTGGAGCCGTAATTACAGGTAATACAAAAAAAAATAAATTCAAAAGTTGTATGGTTTTTAATATATTATCGTTTAGAAATGTCAAAAGAAAAAAATTGCCTGTCAAATGTCAAAAAACCGCATGATCTTAATATTTTAAAATGAAACACCCTGTATATTATTACATATTTGGTTGGTGCGAAAAACTCTAGACATATTTCATGAATAATGTCATATACCTATCTCTAACGGTTTTTGAAATATTGACAGTTGAAAATCGATCATTTACCAGGTTTGACAGCTTGTAAAATCTAAACGGCTAAAGATAGAACAAAACAGTTTGCACTTTCCTATACTGGTTTTTTATAAGCTATCGTATGACACTAACTTTTTATTTAACCAGAGGTTAAATTTATCCGTGATTTTTTAACCTCTGGTTAAATCTAAAGTTAGTGTCATACGATATCTTATGAAAAACCAATATAGGAAAGTGCAAACCGTTTTGTTCTATCTTTAGCCGTTTAGATTTTACAAGCTGTCAAACTTGGTAAATGGTCGATTTTCAACTGTCAATATTTCAAAAACCGTTAGAGATAGGTATAGGGCATTATTCATGAAATATATCTAGACTGTTTCGCACAATCCAAATATGCAATAATATACAGGGTGTTCTATTTAAAAAAATTAAGGTTATGCGGTTTTTGACATTTGACAGGCAATTTTTTTCTTTTGACATTTCTAAAAGATAATATATAAATAACTACACAACTTTTGAATTTAAGTTTTTTTTGTATTACCATTAATTACGGCTGCAGGTGGGTGTCAAAATATAATGAATAACCCTGTACAAGCTTTGCTTTCATACAATCTAATAAAATTATTAGATTAAGTTTTATTATGTACCGATTTAATCTAATAATAAGTTACCTTTTTTACATCCAAAACAGTGGAATTTATTTCACTATCCTCTATAGTCACGAAGAAGCTGATACTAGGATTTTATTGCATATACTCCAAAGATGTCTTTGATATACTCTCTGCTAAACATTGTATGTATTATTTAACATGCATAGTGGACTCCAATGACACTGATATGTACTTGTACTTCTGATACATTTTAAAAATATATATTTCTAGAGAATTTGGCAAAATGTGGAAGAGGAAATTCGGTGCGATATGTGGCCGTTCATGACATCAACCTAGAAGAAAAACTTGCAAAAAATTTACCTGCATTTTTCAGGATTAGGAAAAATAAAATGTTGGAAAATTTATCTAAATTATTCCGATTATTTAGACGGTATTGGGGTCCAGGAATTTTCAGATAGTATGTTCAATAACAAATTTATCCTAAATTATTTTCAACAAATCCAAACATTTCATCTATTAATATTTTCAGGAGAGTATTGGCCTCTTCATCGCTAATTGAAAAAACTAGCCCCTACAAAAAATAATTTAAAATTTCGCAGTCTGAGAGCACATTATCAAACTAAGGTGTGTTTCAATTCTTTAGAACCAAATCCCTTATTACCAGAGGTGACAGAATGCGGATGGAAATTTGAGGAGGCAGGTGATATCCAAATTATCCCCAATTTTAACAACACCAGCATTTCCTTCGGATGTAAAAGTAGTTATTGCATGTGGATGTAAAAAAGGTAAATTATTATTAGATTAAATAGGTACATAATAAAACTTAATCAAATAATTTTTTATTATATTGTATGGAAGCAAGCTTGTACACGTAGAAGAAATTAAATAGGTTGCTTAGGATCATGCAAAAAAAATTACTGGAAGGCAATATTGAAGTCATTATGTCTATTCCTGAAGAAGATACAGACACTGAAGATAAATATATTTTGATATTATAAAGATTTTTTTTTACATTTTGAGTTTTTCTATTCTGAATAAAAGCTAGTCCTTTTTTTAATAGCAGTTGCATTAAGTATATGATTTTTGTCTACTTCTTTATTACCTGGCAGCGTATAGGAAAAATAAATTTCAGTATAATCGAAAATGTCTTCATTGACTTTATTCAAATAAAAATAGCTATTATTATTATTAGTATTTTCACCCGTAATGGTGTAAAAGTACTTATTGTATTGTACAATAGGCGAGAGAGAGAGGAAGCTATGGAGAAAAGTGAGATGCGAGAGTACTCGGGCAGCGCGAGATCGGACGGTCGCGGCTAGAAGAAAATTTTTACATTTAATTCTATTTTTCCATTACCATTTGAGAAAAAAAGTATTCATGCACCTATGTATTCCAAATACTTAAGGCAAACTTTTTGCAAGAATAAAAACTTTTGATTTGAGCCTTCATTTCGGAGAGAATGCGAGGTGAATACAAAAATGAGTATATTTCAATCAGATTTTGCCCAGGTTGGAAGGGAGATATCTCAATTTTTTTATTTATTTTGCCGTAAGGGCCAATGTAATCTGCATATTTCAAGCAATGATAAAAAATATAATTTGTACAAAAATGTAGATAAATTTTATATGAAATCATTCATAAATTAATATCCTACACGTTCATATAATAATCTCGATTTTTAGGTATACTGCCCTTTTGCCCGTTATGATTTTTTATTTCCTTCGGATTTTGAATTAATATAATAAAACCTTCATTCTGTGAAAATTTCAGCTTGTAACACCGAGGTGCCCACACAAGTCAAAATAAGTTATAAGTAGCACTCTACTAAAAAGCTATATTTTATATAAAGGAATATTTAATAATATGAACAACTATGAATTCAAAACGGAAATCCAATACAAAATTAATAGACCAAAAACATATCCCAAATTCTATGAATAGTGAATCATATATTATTGAGACAAAATAGCTTCTGAATGAGCTTTAATGACCTTTTATTTTATCTTTTCAAGCAATAACGTATTTCTCTGCATGCTGTTTTTAAATGTATGAGCTGTATTTTTTATTATTTTTTGGTAATTAATCAACCACTTTTCAAAAAATGAAGAATTATTTTCGATTTTTGTTCTTATTTTTGCATGGCATTAATTCAGATGAAATTATTATTAAATAGATTGCTCTTTTTAACCAGAACTGTATTGTCTTTATTGGAAACTGACGACATAATTTGTTAAATTTCAAAGATTGACCACTCCCAAGTAATTAAATTAAAATTCATAGGAAACATTGAACTTCCTGATAGTATTACGAATACGCTTATAGAGCCAGTTTATTTTTTATTTCTTAAAATAAGGAAAAAAAACATTTTGAGTAGTTTTGACAGTGAATTTGGTTTAAGATAGATTCCAATAATGTTTATAAATATTACATAAGGAACGATCGATCAGCAAAAAGACATTTTTTACATATTGGCAAAAACTGATTTATAACGTTATTTTCACGTTTTGAATGATTTTATAATATAATTTGAACTTCACTAGGGGTTTTTAATATTGCGGGACAGGTGTTTTTTATATGTCATATGGGAAAGACCACCCTTTTTATGATGTACTAGAAGCAAAAATCAAGTTCAGCATATTTTCCCCGAAAGGGGGATATGAACATAACCGCCAAGATAAGATAAGGAGCATTTTATTTCAAAACGCATTGGTAAATGGGACGAACCCAACGTTTAGAATATTATCTACGTCAATAAAATTAGGGAGACCAATTTCACGGGCAGATTTCTGGCCTTTCGACACTATTTATTTTGTCGGGAATAGCAAGTGATTGTGGCTTACCCAAAATTTCACAAGTACGTAGTATAATATGACACTGACTATGATAATAGTGGTATATTTGTGACGCCTCGAGTTCTCCCCTAGAACGCGCATCTATCCTTGAAGGACTTCTATCAAGTGACCTTGTGTAGCTTTTTTCTGTAAAATATAATATGCAGAATACAGGGTGAGTCAAAGCTTCATAATTATTATGTCGTGCGATTATCAGCAATTGGAGAAAAACAATTTTATACTAAAGTTGTTTATAATTGATCGTTGCATATCTGATTCAAAAAGAGTAATTTTGGACAATTTCTCCTTGTTTTAAATAAGACATATATTTGATAGCATAATCAGGTTACATGATGGGTCTTAATTTAAATTTCAGTGAGATTTCCTATACCTACGTCTTATTGATCTGCAGTCGTCGATAAAACAAAGACGCTTGATGAATATCAGAACTATTTATTTACGTGTATAGAATAACATAATGTTTTGGTTTATATTATGTGTGGATTCGATAAATTATACAGGCCATCTCGAAAATGCCTCAAAATTTACGCAGTTTAAAATGCAGGTTATAAGTTTTTTAAACGAAACACTATTTTACTGTTTAAATTTTTGAATTCAACAAGAGATTATACTACAAATATAACTAAGCGTTACAATTTTCCAAAAAAAAAATCAATTTCCTGCTATTTGAATTTGCTTATTAGTTTTATTGAAAGCTTTAAGTAGAATAACTTTCTATGTTCACCATCCACCGCCGCGATGGAGGTGCGCAGTAGCAAAAATCAATCACGTGGGCTACGCCATTTTTAAGAGCGTGGCATCAGATAGTTGACAGATGACAGATGACAAGCGACAGATGACATTTGACAGCTGACAGATGACTGTTGATGACTTACGCAGTGGTAAAAATCGCTCACGTGGGCAAATCGCTCACGTGGGCACCACCTGTTTTTAAAGCGCGACATGCGACGAATTACAAGTGGCATTTAACAAATGACGGGCCACGCATGAGCTGTAACGCGGCTCCCGCGGAGACCGGTGCTAGCGGGGGGCGCCATTAAATTCTAAGCCGTGATGTCATAGCTATAGGTTAGGTCACTTGGGCCTATGTTTAATATATCAAAAACTCTTTTTTCTAGCGAAAACAAAAATCTAATAACCGACTTGAACTAATATATTTTAAATAATGTAAACCAATCGTAATATATTTTTAATAACGCAAGGCGTCAGGCTGGCGGGCCGAGAGGATGTAACAGTCTATAAATAAATGATATCAGCCACAACGACTTCCTGTTTATGCAATGATTTGACGGGCTGGCATGATGTAACTATCTATGCATAAATGACATCAACTACAACAGCGTGGATTAGAACAACCTGACCGCGGAAGCAAGTCGTAACAAAACGGTATGACGAACACCGATTCGGTCTATAAATATATTACTCACCGCGAAAATCAGTCAAACTGGTTCTATCGACGAAGCAAGCCACTACCTAAAATCAAACGTCAATTTGGACAGTGTTTTTATTTTGTGTTTTGTGGTTCCAAGTTTTTGCATATGGTAAGTTTTTGAATCTATTAAATGACTTCAGGAAATAATAGGAATATACTGAAATTAAATTTGGTTAAATGCTGTAGATATAAAAACTGTTCTCTTATAACTCAAGCTGAATGATGTATACGTGTTAAGAACATTTGCTAACTTGATAGGTGGTACTCTATGATAGTTTAGCGACACGATTTTTTCGAATGGGGCCCAAAACTATATAGATTTTAGACCAGTTTTTGTGTATAAGTTATACGAGAAATAGTTAAACAAAATAAATAAAGTAAACTCTGTGGGCTTTAGAGTAAGGACTTGTGCTTTTATGGCTCAGTTAAATACAATATAAAATAGAGGAGATAAATTATTAAATAGCTAAGATATCGATTATATACATATTTTTTTTCGATTTTTCAGAAAATGTTCGCCTGTGAATTCTGTGCCCGCTCGTTCACCAGGAAGGATGCTTTGAAACGCCATGGGGACTGTAGGCCTAAAACCTTAACCTGCAATCAATGCGGTGGAATACTCAAGTCGGAGGCGGCCCTCCAACGTCATCTTGTAGATCAGCATAGGGTCGCCAAACGAAAAGTCAACGCTCGAGCTGGAGCCCTACCTGCCATTCCTCAGCCTGAAGCTCCAGCTGAGATTCCATCACAACCCATGGCCAAACGGACTAGACTTGACCAAAACAATAGTAAGTTTTATTTTAGGTTATAATAATAATAGTAATATTAATATTAATAATAATAATAATAATAATAATAATAATAATAATAATAATAATAATAATAATAATAATAATAATAATAATAATAATAATTTGCTTTACTTAATAATGTTTTTTTGTTTCAGTACCTTCAACTTCATCTACACGGCGATGTGATGACTGCGGCTTGGAGATCTCCATCACTCGATGAAGAGAACATCTCGAGGAGCTCCAACACATCGCCAACGCCTGTGTAGCGCAGGAGGAATCACTCGTAGTGATTGAGACTGCATTCTGAACCCGAGTTGCAACATACCGTCTTTCTTCGAGCCAGGATCCTACCAATGTGATGAGATTTTTAAACCATCTAAAAAATTTTCATCAGGCTGGTAGGAGCCCAAATAGCAATTTTTCTTTTGTTATAGGCTGGGCCCTTCAGCAACTCCTTCATTTGGAAGTGTGTGTGAATAAAATTAACCCGTTAAAAGCATCATCGTATATCCCGCTGACAAAATAAATAGAATCAAAGAAAGCTGTTCTCAACATCCAGAATCAAGACGAGAAATACTTTATGTGGTCAGTCTTGGCTGCCCTGCATCCGATTCATTGGACACAAAATGCGAATCGAGTCGCGAACTATACGCCATTCGTCAATGAAGCCAGACTCCCAAAGTAATCCATGGTGGTTATTTTCTAAATATGTAACTACTTTCAGATCTTCTCTCAATAGCTGCTTGCAATAAGGCGGCTTGAATAGTAAAGTACAAATTCCTTCTCCATCATAAATAGCAAGCTCTTTAGGAATAAATCCGCCTGAGCATGGGAAACCTTGTATATCGATAGAAACTATTTTCTGCTCAGACATTTTTCACAGTACGTTACTAGGCTAAGTATTATACGATACTAAAAACGTTTATGATTGCTTTGATGTTAAATAACTGTCCAAAAACTATAGTTTAAACATCAGCACAAAAATATGTTAATTCTCCTCATTGATATCGACTTGTATAGAGAGGAATGGTTGTAGTTGATATCATCTATTTACAGACTGTTACATCCTGTCGGCCCGCCAGCCTGACGCCTTGCGTTATTAAAAAATATATTACGATTGGTTTACATTATTTAAAATATATTAGTTCAAGTCGGTTATTAGATTTTTGTTTTCGCTAAAAAAAGAATTTTTGATATATTAAACATAGGCCCAAGTGACCTAACCTATAGCTATGACATCACGGCTTAGAATTTAATGGCGCCCCCCGCTAGCACCGGTCTCCGCGGGAGCCGCGTTACAGCTCATGCGTGGCCTGTCATTTGTCAAATGTCACTTGTAATTCATCGCATGTCGCGCTTTAAAAACAGGTGGTGCCCACGTAAGCGATATGCCCACGTGAGCGATTTTTACCACTGCGCAAGTCATCAACAGTCATCTGTCAGCTATCAAATGTCATCTGTCATCTGTTGCTTGTCATCTGTCATCTGTCAACTAACTGATGCTACGCCCTTAAAAATGGCGTGGCCCACGTGGTTGATTTTTGCTACTGCGCACCTCCACCGCGGCGGTGGATGGTGAACATAGAAAGTTATTCTACTAAAATTCTAATTCTACCAAATTCTCTCATTAAAGTTTTAAATGTAAGCAATACAACAGTCACCCTTATAGATATCCACTAATAAGTTCGACAAAAAACAAATTTATCACCAAATCTTGACTTGTAAAAGCTAATCAATGGAACTCATAAATCCACATTGAAGGGCAAGAAATAATTATGGTCACGTATAGACTAAGGAGAAATAGTAAATGCGGGAAGTCGAGTTCATTAAATGCTATAATGAATTTTTCTAAAGGCAAACTGAAACTGTCTTTAAGCAACAAACCTGTATGCACAGTAGTTTGGGTTAGTTATTATAGCGCTGATTTGTGTCATTAAGCACTAATTATATTATTTTGCTTTTGTTATAATGATTGCTATTTGATTTTTATCTTAGATTTCGTGAAGCTTTAAATAAAATTTAATAAGAAAATTCGAACGCAGTTAATAGTTCCAAAATCCAAATTCCTTAGGGGAATGGTAGGTATAAGAAATCCTTAGGTCTTTTGTAGTAGAATCCCCCGCCAATATAGAAAAAGTTTGGATTAAGAAAATATTTATTGCTAGAAGTGCTTAGATTTTGACAGATTCTATCCTCAAGACATTCTGCATAATTTATTAAATACCAATACATACATTCAAATTGAAACCTTGGGCTGTTGTTATATCCAATATTAACCCACACTTATGCTATGTTCCAAGTTCCAAATTTTGAGGAGATAATTATTCTTTTTACATAAGTAAGAGATATGTATTGGAAATCTCACTGAAACATGCACTAAAATCAACCACAAATTCTGATTATGTAATTGGAATACCCTGTATAGCTGAAAGTAATTGATACGCGGCGACAAATTATAAACAACTGTTTTATAAAACAGATTCTCTCAAATTCTCAATATCCGAGCGACAGAAGAATTACGTAGCTTTGGCTCATCATGTATTATGCATATATTGTCTTTTACAGAAAAATCTTCAGGGCATCAAAGGTTAACTGACAGAAACCTAAATCAAAGTCTCTCAAGGTCAAGGACGAACCGGGGAGAGGACGCAAAGCACCATAAATATACTACTATTAGTAAGAGATAAATGCATTATGCATATTGTATTTTACAGACAAATCATCAGGGCATATAAGATCAAAGGCCTCAAAGGTTAACTAACAGAAGCCTAAATCAAAATCTTTCAAGATCAAGGGCGAACCGGGGGGGGGGAGGATTCGAAGCGTCATAAATATGCTACTATTAGTAAGAGATAGGTGTAATACATCTCACTGATATCACTATTTTCAAATACTCTGTGCTAGGGTAATATCTTGATACATAGCGACTAATTATAACCAACTGTTCTAAGTTGGGGTTTGGAGCAATCGGCAAAATGCACTACGACACAGTTTTATCCGTAATATATACCTATTTCGTTTGGGTCCATAATTTGATACGAGCTTTTTATATAGATTTTGCTATAATAAAGGTTCTGCTCCATTCAGGATCATTCTGGCTCCTGCTCGAGCTAACGAATCAACCTCGTCGTTGTCTTTGTACCCTGTATGTGCTGATGCCCAGTCTAAGGTCAGTCTGTTTCGACTGCTTAGCTCTTTTATGGCTTCTATGCAGTTCCAAACCAGGTTATCTTGCATTGAGCTAACTGCTTGTATTGCCTCTTGACTGTCAGAATAGGTTACAATGGGTTTGCCCATAAACTCTTACCTTATCAATCCATTCGCATAATGCTGCATTACAACAGTTTCCTCTTCTTGACTTTTGCATGACTCCGAATATACCACCTGCACCTTCATCGATTTTTGATTCGTCTGTATAGATAGCTACCTCTGCATCATTCCATACATCTCTATCCTATGTTGGGGTATGGAACCTTCGGCAACATGCACTAAAACGGAGTTTTATCCACAATACCGAAACAGAATTATTGCACTCGATGTGCGTTTCGCTGACCATTATCAGGAGATAATTAAAACTAAATTTTAAAACTCTACCTAACCTGCTTTTATACTAAATGTTTGGTTAATCAAGCGGAACCAAAGGAACCAATCCTGGAATCCCACTAGTCACGCTTGATCAACCAATACAATGGACTATACGGAATAGGCACTCTATCTCTATTTAAACTATTCTCACATTTAATAATTTCTATTAGACGCATATGAACGTATAGAACATCTCTATCCGTTAAACGTATTCTGAACGTTTCATCAAACCTATGCTGGGAAGTCTGCCATCTGTTGGCCTTTCTATGATGAGTTCGCTTTCCAACTCTTCATATAGCTTGTTATAGTCTTTCCCGTGCATTTGCCTCATAAGTGCTTGCCCTCTGGACAGTCTACACGCTTCTGATGCCATGTCAGATTATGGTCAAAGATGACGTGTAAGTATATTGCCTTTTGTGTAAATGGCATCTCTACCCTATTGAACACTGGTGCCGTGAATCCTTTTTTTGTAAATTTTACTGTAATGGTTTTATGGGGTTCATTGTCACCACTATCGATAATGTTTAAAGGATGTGTTTTGGTATAGCGTCGGACTACACTTGCGGCGTTGTAGCTACTTTATCTTACCCGCGTATCGACGTAGCAATGACCCAAGTCTTTAACTAACTGTACAGGGTGTCCAGTTTTCGTGTGTTTTTTATGCTAGACCCCTTATTATAAAAGATAGAAAGATGCAGTTTGCGGCTTACTGTTCTATTTTTTTGTGAAACTTTCATTGCCGTAAGCCAAATTTTTGCAGCCTTCTTGGTTTGTGATATACGGGGCGAAATTGAAAATCATTATTTTTTCAGCCTCGCCTGTATTTCGATAATTTAATAAGCTTTCGATAAGGCTAAAACGGATTCTGATACTCCCTCACTATTTGGGAATTATGACTCGGAGCGCCATCTTGCTGATAATATATATTATTCAGATAGGCGAGAGGGACATCTTCTAATATTTCCATCAAGGCGTTCTGAATTATAGCAAGGTGTCTATTTCCTGTTAAAGTCCCTTCATAAAGAAAATATTTAAGTCTAGTACCAAAAATGAAGCACGACACGCTAAATCCAAAGCGTCCTTGGCGCTCTCTCGGATAAATTACATGCTTATTTTCTTGACACCAGTGTCACGAATTATGCCTATTGTGAACCCCAGCGCTCGTAAAATAAGCCTCGTCTGACCATACCACCATTCTTTCAAAATGTCTATAATCTTGCACCATTTGTAGGTACCAATTGCAGAAATTTTCTACGTTGTGCATCACCGGGGTGCAAATGTTGGACGAGTTTAAATTTGTAGGGTCTGAATTTATGTTTCCTAAGTATTAGTTGCGTTCTTGATTTTTTTACCCCCACTTCCTCGTAAAGTTTTCTGCATGACGAGGTTGGATTTGCCGTAACGAAGGCCACAACATTTATTTCGTCTACTTCCGGTTTTCCTTGTTGTAAGACTTTGGCCTTGGTTTGCTGAATGATCCGTACTCAATAAGGTTAGTTTGGATTTTTTGAAAAATTATTTTATCTGGTTGCTGTCTCTCTGGATATCTACGAAGAATGTAAAGACATTACGAACATCTGATAATAAATAATGATATTTAAATAGTAATATCACAGCTTATTCATTACCTACTAGCTACTCCTCATGATGCGGCATCCTTTGATTCGGGAAAGTCGAGTGAAAATTGAAGAGGGCCATGACTTAATATTGTTTTAAACGTCTGGGCATCTGGAAAATACTTTTGACATTTCGTTTAATTTAAAATATGATGTTTTACCGTCTAATATCCGTTTAAAAATGATTTTAAATGGCAAAATTGTATAAAAATCCGAAATTTCCGATCTTTCTAGGGCGATAGCCGTAGCTTCGGACGAATTTGTCGTGGATTTTGAAGTGAATATTCATTTTAAATTCAGTTCGCTTCGTGTCATTAAAAATCACGAGACCGTGGAACTGAACGGCTCAGAGCACTGCCACGTAGGCGCAGTGCCCGACACTCCAACTTTCCAATTTCGATAGAGATGAATAGCTGGTAGTGTATAAGCTGTGGTAATATCTAATTACTAGTTTTTAATATTAATTATTTCTATTCAATGATTGTCAAAATTTACCTGTTAAAATACAGCTCTGAGGCTTCATCAGCATCTTCATTACATTGGATAAAACAAACAGACAAATCGTGCTTTTCGTAATTTTCGAGTTTATTATTTTGTGCCATAATAAGCTTTTTAAGCACTATAAATGGCAAAATAAAAGTTCCAAATTAGCTCAGACACATGCCAATATTTAACAGATGTTAGGAAAATTCTAAATGCCGCATTTATGTTTTTGTTTTCCGTCATTCATGACAATCCATGATTGTGCATTGATATATTTATGCTGGGCGGCATCGTTAGAGGACGCGAAGCTGATATGACTATTTTGAGTATTAAAAAACGTAAGGATATAAATAATAAAGATTTTTTTAAAAGCAGTATTGTGTCGTTAATTACTGCTCATAAAATCCATATTCCGATAATGCTTATGATATAACGGAGGGCAATTTGAGCAATTTATACGTCTTATAATAAAATAATAAAAAATAATGAATAAATATGTCATTACTATTATCAGGTATATTTTAAAGCTTAGTGATCACAAACTATAAAAAATTAATCAAATTAATTTTACACATTCCTTTTCATTTACAGCGGCAGCTCACTACAAAGAAAACGCATATTTCTACGAAAAATTTAAACTTTTCCTAAAAATAAACATAAACAATTATATATTTTTGAAAAAGAAATGAATAAGATAGGAAAATCATATACAGGGTATGCTATTAAAGCATCACTAAGTTTGGTCAAAATCTTAAAATCCGTAACTCCTGGAAAAAACTGAGTACGCCACTGAATTCTACATAAAAAAATCCATTAGGATCCATTTATCGAAATCTTGTCAAATTATCGAAATATAGCGGAGACTGGAAACATTATGATTTTCAATTTCGCCCTGTATAGCACAAACTAAGGAGGCTATGAAAATTTGGCTTACGGCAATGAAGTTTTCACAAAAAAATAGAACAGTAAGCCGCAAACCGCATCTTTCTATCTTTTCTTATAAGGGGTCTAGCATAGAAAAACACACGAAAACTGGACACCCTGTACAGCCGAATATTATACGCAGATTAATTTTCAGACTACCCGCGTGAAAAGTAATTATCGGGCTTGAAGATTATTGTGTAACTATTATTCGCATTTTAAGAATCTTGCTGTACTGCCCTTCTTTCGGAGCCATTTTTCTTTTTATACCATCTTCCAAGGATTGTTTTTCGCCTCGAAACTCTGGAATTTGCAGGCATATTCAATTTTATTCACTAAGAACATTTAAGTCTCCGCCGATTTTAATGGACAATTAACGTTTGATTACATGTTTTATAAATTCCAATCTCGATTTTATTATGCCGCTCTTTGATTTTTAGGTTCATTAAGATTTGATTATTGCTGTTAACATGATTTTTTCGAGTTTAGCTTTTATCGCTACCGCACTTCCTAGAGAGGGTAATTAAAATCAATTGGTCAAATGAGCAGGTTTAGATCTCTTAAACGAATTTTAAAATCTTCTTTTTTATAGGAAAAGTGGTAGCTTATTAAAGATTCGGTGACACACTGACAGATCGATCTCAAAATAGGAAATTTTATTGAAAAATTCTGAAGATTAATTTTAATCCTTGAAAGAACTTTTGCACGTCAATGACCTTATCCTGAATGCCGATAAATCGCATCAGTGTATTATATTTCGCCCTCAGCAAAACAAATCGGTTTATCCTGAAACAATATTTCCGGGTAAAAGTGAAAGTAAATGTTTCGAATAAGAATAAAATTCATGGAGTATACGCTGATTCTTCTTTTAAGTGAGAATTCATTCTATATTTAAAATAAAATCGATAAATAAATATCTCTAATGAATCAATAATAGTGTATTTTAGCATTTTATAATAGTCTTATTATAAAATGATTTTAGTAATGTTGTTTACGGACTGATATTTCAATCAATCCAGAAAGTTCTAGCAAGAAACGAGCTATTAAAATTACTATATTGTAAATATATCAAAAACCCATTTTTCAAGCAGCAATTTATATAGGGTATCCCGAAACGTGGGCAATTTAACAGGAACGAGAAGTTGGGATATTTCTCTAAACATGGGGTAAGAAAAGCAATTTTCCAAAATAATTTTTAACATTAATTTTTAAAATTTGATTAAATTTTGACATTGTTGTCTCATAAATAAGCGCAAGTAGGCTGCCGTTAATTGCTTTGTGCCAACATGTCCGGAAGATCAGTTTATGCCCCTTGATCTGCAGAATAGTTCATTTACAATAAATATGACGTGTTCTCAATTTTCAAATAAAGGTATTTTTGGTTGCTTTCTATACAAATTAACCAATAGAAACCCCCCTTAGCATAATTTTAATGCAGCTACATATATCGACTAGGTGCCTAACGCTTGGTCTACTGGCAAGGATACTAATTCTCATTCAGGGAGCCCTTAAAGAGGATTACGGTTGAAACACATTATAATCCCCTGGCAACTCGGAATGGCGGGGGCGTCACTCCCCGTAATCAAACTGCTCTCACCAGTTTGACGTCCCTGCCAGCTAACACGATGCAGCCCCTCTTGTCACAAACTGTCATTGATCAGCTCCAGACCCCGTACTTCGGTGTTCTCCAGCCTGGAGGAGGACGATGGGATTTGATGGGCCACATCCCGTGGCAACTCGGAATGGCGGGGGCGTCACTCCCCGTAATCAAACTGCTCTCACCAGTTTGACGTCCCTGTCAGCTAGTAAAATGCAGCCCCTCTTGTCACAAACTGCCATTGATCAGCTCCAGACTTTGTACTTCGGTGTTCTCCAGCCTGGAGGAGGACGATGGGATTTGATGGGCCACAATAGACCACACATACTAGCCCTTACAGAAACACAAGTATGTTCTACAACAACAACAGTGAACTACCCTTATCCTGGTTACGACTTACATACCCGATTTAGACATAAGTTCGGAATATGCCTTTTTGTCCGAAGCGACCTTTCATGTCACCGCGAGGAAACACTCGAACCGAACAACCTTGACGTCATGTGGCTCAAGTTCACCGCCAAGGGATTAACCAAGTTTATATGTTGTCTCTATCGCCCTCCGAGCGATAGAGCCTACCAAAGGTTTTTTTCAACACTAGTTACCACTTTTGCCTCAATACAGGTTGATCACCCCAGTTCAGAAATAATCGTTCTGGGAGACTTCAATGCCCACAACACCAACTGGCTCAAACATCACAACAAGACCGACAACGAAGGTAGAGAGGCTGAAGCATTCGCCATCAGCTGCGGGCTTACTCAAATTGTAGACGAACCAACTCGAATCTCAGAGAGGGGCGAATTCGCCGCCCTCCTGGATCTGTTTCTAACCACCAATCCTGACCAGTACACAGTTACAGTTGGTCCGTTATTAGGTACTTCCGACCACAAGCTTATTACAACGGTTTGTGAATTGCCACTCATACAGAAGGATCCACCATTGCCTCGCAAAATCTGGCATTACAATTCTGGAAACTGGGACGATCTAAGGCAGTTCTAACTAGATTTTCCTTGGCTCGACGTCTGCTTTGTCGCTGACGACCCGTCAGTCTGCTGCGAAAAGATCACGCAAGTAATCTCCTCAGGAATTGAAGCATACATCCCAATTTCCATCAAGTTACCATCAAAAGGAAAGCCCTGGTTCGACAGAAGATGCGAAAGGGCTGTGGGCAGGAAACAGCAAGCATACAAGTACTGGCAGCAAAATCAGACCGCTGAAAATCGCAATTATTTTGTCGAAGCGAGAAACGAATGCAAGCGTGTTATCGACGAAACTAAGGACAAACACAATCAAAGAATCAGGAATAAACTTTTGCAATGCCTCAGTGGCTCCAGGAATTTCTGGTCGGTAGCAAAGACAGTAAGTCACAACTTTACAGAAACGTCTCTCCCACCTTTGACAGACGAACGTGGCATCACGGCGACTACAGCCAAGGAAAAAGCAAACATGCTCGCCAAAATGTTTTCTTCGCACTCTACCTTTGACGTCCCCCAAGGCAAGACTCTTCCCACCATATCGAACATGTCAGAAGTAAAATTTCATCACCGTGATATTCATAAAATCCTTAAAAATCTAGATTCGCAAAAGGCATCAGGACCGGACGGAATACCTGCCATCGTGTTAAAGAACTGCGCCAACGAACTAACACCCGTTTTTTCCAGGCTTTTTTCTCTGTCTTACGGAAAAGGGATTTACCCATCTTCTTGGAAAGTCGCTCGAGTGCAACCTGTTCCAAAAAAAGGCAAGAAAACCACGCCCTCAAACTATCGTCCAATTGCCTTGCTTCCAATAATCTCCAAAGTCAAGGAACGTGTAGTCAATCAGCAACTACTCAAGTACCTCGAGAACAACAAAATAATCAGCGATAATCAATACGGCTTTCGCAAAGAGAGATCGACAGGAGATATATTCGTCTATGTCACTCATATATGGAGTAGGGCAATTGAGAACTACGGAGAGTCTCGAGCGATTGCGTTGGATATTTCAAAGGCATTCGACAGAGTTTGGCATGACGGACTGCTCAACAAACTACTGTCCTTCGGACTGCCAGCCTCTCTCTGCAGCTGGCTTGCCAGTTTCCTTAACAGCCGATCTCTGCACGTTGCAGTCGATGGACACATCTCGGACACATTCACCATCAACGCGGGCGTGCCTCAGGGCGCAATACTTTTACCAACTCTGTTCCTCATCTATATTAATGACCTGCTGACCGAAACAAATAATCCTGTTTACAGTTTTGCATATGACAGTACCCTTGTCTCCCACTTTAGATCAGAAAAACCCTTACCAGCGACTGAGACTCATCACCGCAGACAGGAGCAGATTACAGCAATTAATCAAGACCTGGAGAAAGTTCAAACTTGGGGCGACCGAAATTTGGTCCAGTTCAATGCAGCAAAGACCCAAGCAGCCACGTTTACCAAGAGGGCCAATACAGCGGGTCCTGACATTATTATGGCAGGGTCGACCATTCCTTCATCCTCGTCAATCGGACTGCTGGGTATCTCGGTCAACAGCAATATGTCCTGGCATGACCACGTTGCTAACATCGCAAAATCAGCCTCCCAGAAGCTTGGTGCGCTATTTCGCAACAAAAAACTCTATACACCGCAGCAGTTGCTCTTGCTCTACAAAGCGCAAATAATACCGTGCTTAGAATATTGCTCATCTGGGGTGCCGCACCAAAGCACACCCTAAAGCTGCTGGATTCCATTCAGAAGAGAGCTGTGCGTCTCGTCGGCGACCCGGAGTTGACCCGGAATCTAGATAGTCTGGAACACCGCAGACATGTAGCCGAGATATCTCTGTTTTACAGATACTTTCACGGCAGATGTTCCCAGGATTTGGCCCGCCTCATCCCGCCCCTGGCAGCTCCTGTCAGACAGTCACGACAGACGGCAAGAGCGCACCAGTACGTCGTACAACTAGAAACTCCTAGAACATCGCTTTACAAGAACTCCTTTGTCTGGCGCACTGCATCACTGTGGAACTCACTCCCAGAACATCTGTTTCCCACTAATTACAACTTACAAATATTCAAGAGCCGTGTCAATCAACATCTTCGCACACACACCGCTCGTCGAGCGCCATAGGGTCTCCCTTTAGTGTGTGTGCCACTGCCATAAAAAAAAATGTTGAGATTGAGAGGTCAGTGGAGCTCATAAGCATGGCTTACGGGGAAAACTGCCTTGAAAAAAACAAGGCAACAAGATAATAAAACAATTTGATAAAACAAGCACCTGGAAGATCTTCAATGTGAGGTTGGGAAGGATATTTAACAAATCAAAACTCGACCAGAACTGGACTTTATATAAAGTTAAACTCACGCAGTACATTAAGGAAATTAATAAATATAAGAAGCAATCCTAGAAGATGTTCTGTGAGGAGGTGACTGACCCCCCAACATGCCCCAGAATCCAAAAAGTGCTAGCCAAAGAACGTACCTACTGTGAATTAAGTTGATTCGTTGAAATAGAACAACACCTAAATTACTCGATAGTAGAAGATAGTACAAAAAGCAAGTGTAGTGATCCGGAGGCTCGTGAATAATTCTAATTAATCTATTTAATAAATTAATTCATAGATTTCAGCAATAAAGCAAAAATTAGATTAAGTTCCGTTCTAGTTCGCCGATGAATAAAAATTACTAAACTAAGTCTTGAACCATATGGCAGACCATAACATGAAAAATAGACATAACAGCCTTGTTGATTCAAACTTAAAATGGAAACGCAAATTTAGACCCCGGCTAAAGTTAATTTAAATCGCAACTTATGCAGAAAGGAAAAGCCAGGAAACGTGCCAAAATAAGATCTAGCATAGATACGCCGTAATATAAAATAATTACTATGGAAACATAATTCCAATAACTGGCAGGTTAATTTTCGTCTGTCTGCATTATAACGCGTAATCGAATGAACCACCTGTAAAAATCTTGAACAAATTTAGACCGAGTTTAGGGTTCTTGCTCCAAGCCTTGGAAGATGGGCGATTCGAAAAGTCGGCCAATAAGAAGCCAAAGTTTGGAAACGCGTTAAAAACCGAAATTATCGAGCTACCTTTCTATAATCTAGATGATTTTGTTATAATCTTAAACGCACTTTTAAGTTTGATTATTTTTTATGATGTGCAAAATATCTACATGCTTGCAACTAGGAAAAAATAACGAATCATTTACCAAAACAATCATATAAACGCCAGTTTTTTTTATGGTAGTGGCACACACACTAAAGGGAGATCATATCGCGCTCGACGACCGGTGTGTGTGCGAAGATGTTGATTGACACGGTTCTTAAATAGTTGTACGTTGTAATTAGGGGGGAACAAATGTCCTGGGAGTGAGTTCCACAGTGATGCAGTGCGCCAGACAAAGGAGTTCTTATAAAGCGATGTTCTAGGTGTTTCCAGTTGTACGACGAACTGGTGCGCTCTTGCCGTCTGTCGTGACTGTCTGACAGGCGTTGCCAGGGGAGGGATGAGGCGGGCCAAATTCTAGGAACATCTGCCGTGATAGTATCTGTAAAACTGGGACATCTCGGCCACATGTCTGCGGTGTTCCAGACTATCCAGATTCCGGGTCAACTCCGGGTCGCCGACAAGACGCACGGCTCTCTTCTGAATCCAGCAGCTTTAGGGTGTGCTTTGGTGCGGCACCCCAGATGTGTGAGCAATATTCTAAGCACGGTCTTATTTGCGCTTTTTAGAGCAAGAGCAACTGCTGCGGTGTATACAGTTTTTTGTTGCGAAATAGCGCACCAAGCTTCTGGGAGGCTGATTTTGCGATATTAGCACCGTGGTCATGCCAGGACATATTATTACTGTTGACCGAGACACCCAGCAGTCCGATTGACGAGGATGAAGGAATGGTCAATCCTGCCATAATGATTTCAGAGCAGTAATAATAATTCTACAGAACATTAACAAAGAGGATTGAAATAAAATCATAAAAATGGTTACCGTACTACATAAAACCTAGAAAACTCTCTAAATGCACTTCCGCTTCGTTCTCGGTCGAATTATCACGTGTCACGTATCGGACATTTCGTCACAAGTTTGGGTGGCGCGTGGTGAACGTTCGGGGACCGTTCTGATTCCCCGAGGAAGAATCGGTGTCCAGCCAGTGGTGTTCGAACCTTAAATAAACCGTGCATGTATAAGTAGGAACCTCCAGGAGTAATATACTCGACGTACTGGAGGGTCTAAAAATAGTACACTAGGGTGTAACCAATCTGGAAACCGAGCAGGGCTCTAATGGCTGAATTGCTCACGCAAAGGCCAACAGAGAGTTGTACTACTACTACTATATCCCTCAAAATGAAAATGCGCATCGAACGAAAGTTTTGTCTGCAATTTTAGCTTTTGCTTTCAATGTCACATTCTCTGAACACTGCTTTTGGCTTCGAAAGATACGAATAATTATTTCCACTTCGTGTATTCGCCCAATTAAACTATAAATATTTTTCTGAATATCTAATTTGTAGGACAGTTTTTGCGAAGTAAGTTAAAAATACATATGCCAAATTAAAATCAACAAAATAAATAATTTTTTGTTTCCAAGTGCTGATTTGACTCATTTTGAGTCCCCCGAACCTTGTGTCGTAACTTATGAACCATACATTATAGTAATCAAAATGTGATATTCATATTGTCTTGTTGCAGGTGGATGCTGATATAGACCTGCAAACAACACTACCTATGTCGATGCCATCAGTCACAATACACCCAGCGCCAATGCCGATGGGTACCATTGCTGAAGTAGTTAGATACCCACATTATCCAGAATATCCTCATATTCATTCTCATTCGCATACATTTCGTGGGTCTGCAGCTGGCATTTTAGAATCGGAAGTCGTGCCTACCCGTCCCATGAGAGATGCAAGTACAAGCCAGTACTACTACGGATGACCCGAGTTTTCGGGGAACGAAACCATTCCCCGAGGTGTCCAATTCCAAGGAGAAGAGAAGAGAAATAGTAGTTTTGGATGCCAAGAACAACGCACGTATTGTTTTTGAGCTCGTGTTTATATTTGAGGGTAGCGATAGCGATAAACTATTACGGACTGATTCCCGACCGTTTTTGTTCAAAGCACAGTTATCTGTACTTTATCTTTATACTGACCAAGTCCTTCTTCTTAATTATGCAAAGCAAGTGCTAAGTTTGGATTAAATTGGTGGAGTTCATTTATTGATAATAATTTATTAAATATCTATTATGCCGTACAGTGACCATGCATGCTATTGCTAATGAAACTAAAACCCTTTCTGCATATACCGGTCATTAGAACTTTGATGCCCAGAAGATTATCATCTACTACTAAATGATTTCTACAGGATTTACAGTTTTTATTTCATTTCATTTGATCATAAGCAATAGGCAATCAATAAATTGTAACGTGTCATTAAATTTGTGTTTTAGAACTCAAAATATCAATGTTAACTGTGAATTTTTCAGCATATAGAATATTTTTATCTGTTCCTGCGACTTCTACATCTGCAGAAAGATCCATCAGTAAACTTAAGATATAATCCATACACACCAAATTACGGCAATATTATTGGCGATTTTGCCACTATTAAAGCACCTTTGAATTCCGATTAGCTACTACTAAAATGCTAAATCGTAGAGCTGGCATGCAAGGCCGGATATATCCACTTTAACACATTTTTCAGGAGATACAAGAAATACCTCGCCAATTTTCTTTAAAAAAAACCGCTGCTTGATTGATGTATCTGGAATCTGTAATGGTGAGAGGGTAGTCTTGAGCATTATAAGATCCTTTACACAAATAGTGCACTATATAAAAATCGGCCTTTCCCATTGGTCGATCCGCATGGCCCTCCGCTCGCTTCGCTCGCTACGGGGGCTCAAGAAAAGGGAACTTACCAGGTGCTAACCCAATCTAACCCAAGACATACCCAAAATCAAGAAAAAAAGCTGTTTAGAAACATAATCTTTAAAAAATAATAAAAAAAAGCAACGGGGTTCGAACCCGCGTTTTCCAGGTGAGACCCAACGATCTAAACCTCTACACCACAAGAGCTCTTGATAGAAATCGATTGCATCACGCAGACATATCGTAATACGAGATGGATCGACCAATAGGAAAGGTCGATTTTACATAGTGCACTATTTGTGTAAAGGATCTTTAAATGCTAGTCTTGAAAGGCCACGGCACTTAGGCCCCAGTGGACCCCCTGTGCGTCCTCCCTAGGTCAAACCATCTAGGCCTTCGACCAACCTAGCTGTTCTGAGAAAAGTCATAGTTGGCCATCGTTTTCCCAAAATAGATTCCCTTAGTTCCCAAACAGCGTCTGTTTGGTCCTCTTGTTCACAGCCTCTGCATAGAGGTGTCTCACATAATCTCATTGTGCAGAGATATTTCCTTAGCTGGCAGTGTCCAGTCAGAATCTCCGCCTTGAGTCGTAGGTTCTTCCTTGACATAGCCAGGTTAGTCTTTACTACAGACTCATTAGGATAGCTGAGTAGCTCCCTGGCCAGTCGATAGTTAGTTGTTTCATCCCATCTTGCCCTAAAATGTTCGTGGGTGATCTCTTTTATCATATTATGTATCAACGTCGCGATAGGTGGGTTTGAAGGGCCGGCTCCCATAATGTTTGAACCGGCTGCCTTTCCAGCCAATTTATCCGCTAATGTGTTACCTTCGCAGTGTGCATGTCCTTTAACCCAGCACATAGTAATTCTACGGGCGACATCCTTCAGTGAATTGTCACATTCTAGTACTGACCTGGCTGTAACTTTATATCTTTTCAGGGCCAGTAGCGCTTGTTTTCTGTCCGTGTAGCTTTTAATAGTCTGGTCCTTAGTATTTCTGCGATCAATCTCTTTTGCGGCTATGGATATAGCAGCAAGTTCAGACTGAACTATGCTTGTGTGTCCCTCCATAGACCATTTGAGTTCAATTCGCAAGCATCTGAAGTAAATTCCACAGGCTTCTCCTTCCTGGGTTTTTGAGCCATCCACGAAAATGTTAACCGCGCCTTCGATTATAGGTTTATTTGGTTTTATGTACATCATATAGTTTGTCGAAGCCAAACTTGGGTGGTGTGCTGTCTGCGCTGGCTTGCAGTAGTGGGTCTTCCGACTACTCCTTCCCACAGGTGGCCTCTAGTCCCACCACATTCTATGCTGAGTTGAACACCAACGACTCTGAACATCAGCAGTCAGAGCCACCTGCTTTGAATACATATCTAGGGGCGGTAAGCTTCTTCCATGGCTCTGGTTGGGGTTGTTCTCATAGCTCCCGTTATGGTTAGACCGGCATTTGATTGAGGTATATTTTTTGGTGAAAAAGTTGGATATATCCAATTTTGCACACAATGAATCGCATTTTTCTAAAGACGTAATTGTATTCTTCTCAAAATGAACAGAAGAAGTTAAAAGTGATGTATGTGCCTTTAAAACGAACAAAACAAGTTAAACATGAATTGCAGTTTCTTCATGCAGGCACAGTCGCATATGTTGTTTTCATCCTCATAAGTTTCATTATTTTCCAAACTATCATCATTTCTTTCTCCAATACTTTGAAGTTTTATTCATGCTCCTTCATCCTTCATCAAATTAATTTTCTATTTATTTCTAGTATAGAATTACCTAATTGTGCTATACTTAGCTGTAGGTTAGTTTGGGTGAGTTATTTTCCTGTTAGAAACTGCCACTTTCTGCCAGACGAAAACTACTGGTTATACTCAAACGTCATTACTTTAATAGTAATTTCATGATTTTTTTCCATACATTTTTTCAAGCTGATTTTATTGCAATCTGAAATTCCCTTTTTTCGTTCTTTATCATCCATCATACGTGAGCGAAGTGTTTCTACCAAACCTACTTCTGAATAAATTTCCTTGTATTTTGCTTCGGATGTTATGACTGAATTTGTTTTCAAATTTTTTCCACCCTACCAAATGACCTATCTGCAGTTTAGGTCTCTAATGATCATCCAGAATTTGGGTCTTGAGTTAGTGCTTCTAGTCTTCCTCTAGGTAGATAAGCCGAAGTTATCTCGATGTCTGCTTGTCGCGTGGCGACTTTTGTCGAGCCTGCCACACTTTCTGATTCAATTTCTACTCCTAGTTCGGTGTGGTCTATTTCGTTGTCAACAACTAGTGGAAACTGCTGTTAGGTCAGTCATACCTATCTATTAACGACCGCGCGGACGTGCGTCGCCCGTGGTGACGCATTGGCCTTCGGAAGCGGCCTAGGCATACTATGTGTCACATGCGGCTCGGGGTAATCCAGTAGGGGGGCGCGTAGACCGACATGGCCGAGTAACGCCCTAGCTCCCTTATCGATTTGAGCTTCCCTAAAATATTTGTTAGTTGAAAGACATTTGGAAACAGATTCCCTGTGATAACCAAAGGCCGCTGCCTGGTCTAATATGAATTCCTCAGGGGAGGAATTTATATTAGACCCGGCAGCAGAAAAACTCAATAAACTCAGTAGGAGGCTGATTCGGTGCCAGTTGAGAGTGCTGGTCCTACAATGTCTTTTCCTTCGCTTCGGGGCTTCTTTCGCTCGTCCGTAAGCTTTCTACAGCTCTTTCTTTTCGAGATTATCACGGGCCGATATTTTGCGATTGTATTTCAATGCGAAAATAGCATTAAAACTTGCTGACACCATTTAGGGTTTCGAGCGAATTTATATTTGTTAGCGAAACACCCTCATAGGTTCCGTTCAGTTCCCGTATCGTTCCTACGAGACCTCTGGTCGAAGCAATTAAGTGTAAAGTTCGCGTCGCTAAACAGACATCAATTCTCGATGGGTTGAATTTGGCGTGCACCGACCCCGAGGTTAAAGTTGGTGGTTTGTGGCGTATCCCGTTCCGGATAGCGTCATTATCGAGAATTTTCGACGTCGCGCGCAATTGTCGGGACATTGTTTTTTGCGTACTGAATTTCGATTGATTATCAATTTTTTGGTGTGATGTGTGGCCGAACTTTTATTGGTCAGTTGTAATTTTTTGTAGGGAAAATTTTGGAGGAAGTTCCTTTGCTTCCGGAAAGTGTCGTGTAGGTCACTCTACGTTGGTTTGTCTTTCAGAGTAGTTTGGTGTCGGTTGGAAGTGTAGTTTAGTTTTCCTTTGGTGGGATTTTCCAATCGACCCAGTTTTTTTTGAATTTTAAGCCTTGCCTGTACCTTACCTTTAATTAGTTTATTATTTGGTGCCTGAAACTCATTCCATAACGGGATTTAATACTGCTTTTTGTCAGGTGAGTTGACTTGGTTTTTGAGTGTCGACCATTTTGTGGAGCCATGTGGATGAACTCTAATTCCTTTCAAGTTCCCTTACAGAGGCCTTCTCTTCCATCTATTGAGGCAGCCTGGTGATTCCAGGCTTAAGCAGCTGACAGGCCCCTTCACAGGTAAAGAGATTTACTTTTTCCCTCTGATTTTTCCCCTTTATATTTTATTTTAATTGCTTTGAGTTGAGTGTTTTTTCATGATTATGAGATATGCGGAACCTTGAATATATCGATGTTTCATAGGGTTGTACTACGCCTAACTAAGAGTCAAGTTTTTGGCTGGCGCTAGTTAGCTTTCGAGTCATTAATTTTTATGGGTCTACCTAACGAAATCATTTTAACATTTTTTTCCTGTTAAGTAAGGTATATCTTTCTGAGGAGGTTTAGCCTTTTGTTTACCCTACGTTGAGCGCCAAAAATTTGTAACTCTTTTTCTGTCCCTCTAATAGGCGCAAAACCTTCACTCCAGCTTGATTTGGCTGTCTCTAATGGCATGCTTAAGTCTAAAGGACGTTTTTACCACACTATATACTGTATAGCAAGCTAGCTTGACGCGAACTATACTTGGGCTTCTATTCTGTTAACCCTTAGACCACATAACCATGATATTATTTTTAGATGCTCAATTTCCTCATTGGTCATTTAGGTCCTTAAGAGCTTCCTGTACCATTTTTTTGATTAATGGTACAATTGCTGCCATAATTTGGTCTTGAATCATGGTTTTCAGGGCCGCCGCGCGCCGCACCAGCCCCTTGGGGTGCTGGTTCTGAGGCTGAAGGGGTGGAGTGCGTCTTGGATTTCCTTTATCGAGTATTGGTGGATGATTGGGAGTGGGTCTAAATAGATGTTAACATTATTTTCGTATCATGTTTTCTTGTTGTTATATTAGGGCTCGAGGTAGGGGTAGGTATTCGCCCCGGGGCACAGTTTGACATATATCCAGCCCTGACTCAGTGATTCAAATCGTGATACTTTTAATGTGATAATCACGAACCGCGTGAGTATCGCAAAATCGATACTCATCAAAAATAGTAAGAAATACCAGTTCAGATAAATTTGCGTAAACAGAAATAATAACTTCTCTGTGCATCAAGTTCGCAATATCCTATGAATAGCATACTTACGGCACATAAATAAAAATAATTAGTAAATTATTTTCATTAGAAGTAAAAACAGAACACTTAATTTGTATAGTTACCTACGTTTAAAATGGAAAAACGCGTCGATGTTGTGATCTAAGTGAAGATCCAAAAACTGATTAAAATACACAGTATAACATTAAAAATAGCTTTAGATACCTGTGACTTCTTGAAGCACCCTGTCAAAATACAAAACATTTTGGCTGGCAAATCTGCAAGCTGTTCTATAAGCACCGAACAATAAAAATAGACTAGAAGGTTCACTCTAAGCCCCGCCCCCGGCATTTCCCTCTATGCCCCGTCACGGAATCTAGTGAAATGCTGGTTAACCGCTCAGGCCTCCTGCAACGTTTCACCTCCTGTAATGAACGCCGATTTCACCCTTTTACGTAGGTACTTATTGTATTTTCGGCCTTTTCTTCAACTTCTGTTCATTTTCTGAAACCAGGTTCGCAGTGCCAGTGTGTTGACACCCTATTTCGTTCAAAATAATTTACCTCGGCAACATGGGCAACAACCCCTATTTCTCTATCTAGTAATCAGTAACTTCATTCCACTTTTCAGTACTCAAATCTACCCTTTGTTATAATTAAATGAGAGTAGGCCAAATTACTCCCTTTAAAATAATAATTGAGATTGTGAATTTAAGGGAGCACACAATTTAAAGGGATCATTTTCATATTTTAATCATTGGTTGGCTTAAATTTGTTCAGATAATTTCTGATATGACCTAGGTATTTAAAGTTCGCCAGACAATCAGTTGTGGCACAATTAAAAGAAAATTTCATTGGCATAACACTTAACCCGCTGGATTTTACTTTGTATCAAACTTTCCCTGGAGCTGAAATTCTCTCTGAGAATATGATAATTAAAGGCTAGCCAGTCAATCAGTTATGGCATAATAAAAAGAAAATTCATTAGCATTAATACTTAACCGCAGTGATTATGGTAAAAACAAATTCTACAGTCTCTAATAAATAAAATAGAGAATGACGCTAGCACTGAATTTTTAATGGAATACTCATGAAATTCTCGACATACAACAATAATATTTCTAAATATACAAGCACCCTAAGCATTATGATTTAAAACTAAACTTACCGTCTAGGACTTAATGTTAATCCAGAGCCTGCTATCCTAGCCTTAATAACTTTTAGACCCCTTCTCTCTCGACGAGTGACGAATTTCAAACAACGTTTCTTTACATTACTTTTCGAGCCGACGAAATGAATTTACTTAATTAACTTCCACTAATCTCTAGTACTTCGGGACACTATTTACGGTTTGGTCAATTCTGTTACCATTTGGACAGAATAACATACTTGAAAAATGAATTTATACGAAACATTTCCCCAGTCCCAGTCGGACAGCACAACGTTCTAAGACGCATGAAGACTATTTTCTGAATACCGTTTCAGAGTTTCCATATTTTGCAGGGAGACTTACGACGCGTGAAGATTGATATCAGACTAACTTTTTCCCAGAGAATTTTTCGCTTTTATACTATCTTTTGCGACTTGTTTTCTCCTAGAAAAATCTAGATTCTGCACTTGCAGCTATTAAAATGTTATTACTAAGAGCACTAAAAATTTTGACGAAAATTTTAATATGGCAATTAGCGTTTTAACATGTTTTGTAAATTCCAATCTTGCCGAGTGTTCCAAATTTTAATTGCCCTATTAAAATTGGGTACATGCTTTTTGAATTCCAATCTTAAGTACCCTATTAAAATCAGTTACTACATGCGCTTTAAATTCTGATCTAGACCAAATTAAGGTAATTAAAACTAGAGAACATGATTTTCGCATTTCGTTTCAATTGGCTTTGTGATGGGAATATTCTTGATAGAAACGCCCCCTGGCCAATGGCTTGCTTTTTAGAACAAAGTTTGGGGGTACCTGTTTTTGAATCGTGCGTGATATTCCTTGAAGTTAGTTTTTCTAGTCGCGTGATATTATGCAGTCGAAAAAAGCATAAGTCAACCGCGATTCAAGTCGGATTTCGAATATTGTGAAGTTAAACGCCATGCTACTTATTTGGTTTATATTCCAATAGTAACTTATTTTATTTTAATAAGGCTTATGATAGGTGCTTTTGTTGTAGCAAAATTTTTCTTAGGCAAAAATGATTTAACTTTAGACGCGGTTGGGGCATTATTTCTTGAAAGTTGGATTTCAATTTAAATTTTGTTAATAAAATAAAATAATTTATTTTTGAAACAATTAAAAATAATTTTAAAGCAAATTGTTGAATCACATTTACTCAGAATCGGGTACTAGCTCTGATTCATTACACCCCGTTCGTGGAAGTCTGGCGTCTCGCCTTTGTAAGCGCTACATCAAAAGTGCCGACTGAGAGTGAACCTTCTACTCTCTAGTCAAAGATTCACTACTTGTGTGTATCTATGTATCTTTGCTCTAGTTAATTTTCGGTGCTATAAGTTCTTTATTTATATACATACTTTTTCGTCCCTCACAAAGATGTCTCGTGTCACTTTAAACACGCTGAGATTTTTTTCGAATTTACGAAAACTCTTTACTATATGAACAGGTAATGGTGCTTTGGAACATATTTAAAAATTAGAATTTGGATTATATTATTTGAGATAAATAACACCCAGTTTTGACGTGGCATTTACAATCAAACTCAACAAATAATATGTATCTTTTACTACTTTTACTTAACTTTTTCTGAATAGAAGAGTGTTTAAAACAAATATATTAATTCGGTTGTGCTAAGACATTATCAACAGATCTCTTTGACGGAAACAGGCAAATATATGCTGAAATTTGAATCATTTAACTCTGTAGTAAAATGTTCATGGCTGGGAAATTATCTGAGCCAACAATTGAGGAATATTTTTCTTTGGTGGGAGTTATCGCTTTAAAAATAACATTATTGAGCAGTCGTTATGACCTCGTTGAAACTGAGTGTATTAAATAGTCAGAGTTGTATGCCTGGAAAGCCCCTAGTTCTTGAGGAAGTGATACTCATGTCTGTTAAAACCTTAAAAAGCAGACCCAATAAAAATATACTGCCCCTTATGAGCATAAAATCTATGGCTTATTCATCATTTTATTTAATGAGTTCAAACTAATTAAAATATCACCTAACTAAATAATGGGGTCTCTCTAAAGAACTATTACAAAAAATGGTTTCTAAATAATAATTTCTATTAAGCACTCCGAAACATTAACCAATTTCGAAAACACTTGGTTAGTTTATTTCTCCCCATACTCTTCTCCTGTTCAAGAATATTGCAACTCTGATTATAGCTACATTATCTCATCAATGCCAAAGAACAGGTTATTATTTAATTAGAATAATTAAAATGCGAGTATGTTGTTATAAATAATTATTTTTCCGGACATTGTCTACACGTTACAAGTTTTTGGTTGTAATAGTATGCGAGGAATTTTAGGACTATATAGCAAATGGATGCCTTGGTCAGAAAACGTGGATTTAAATTTCTTTTATTGGGACTTAGTGTCCCATAGAATATGGGATAGTTGAATGAATGAACGAGCTAAACGTGGTGACTTTAAATCAAATTAAAATAAAATATAGAGAATTGTAATCCTTTAATAAGGATTGTTTCTTTTTAAATGTTCGTAACTTTAAAATAAATTTCTTTGTCCAAAATTGAACTGTCATCAAATTTTTTCTCTTTTTATATACATTTTCAGATTTATTAGATAATAGTCCAAATCAGGTCCCCTAAAAGTACCGCAATTAACCTTGGGATATTTTGAGGTAGAAGATTAGTTTGAAAATTTCAAAGACATTTGGTTTCAATGTATTTAAAGAATATTATGATACGTACAGGGAAAGTATTTTCATAAAGTGAAAACGTAACGTCCGCCAAGTAGAATAATTCCTGGAGCCGTGCGACGTATTTCAACATATAACAAAGTGATCTTCATGTTTTGTCGAAGTTTGTTCTAAAAAAATAAAATCTATTAACATGTTTTTGTAAATACTTATTTGAATATAGACACAAGTTTACATTCATCCATGCTATGTTTCCTCCATTGTACGTCGCTGCTGGAAAATCTTTTTTTTTTCTAGTTTTTCATTATAACTGTCCATTCATGATGAGATCAAAATCAATCTCTGCATATATGTTTGTAAATTCAGTTATATTCATATGGTTACTTAGGATATTTATCGTGATTAATATGTCTCAGTCAAAGCTTATTTAGCTTTTTTGTACGTATAAGTCATATTTAGACACTGCCTTCATTTCTATATACAGGGATGGCCAAAGGTCTGGAACAAAAATTCATATTTTTTAGCGAGCAAGGCATGTGGGGCTCGTTGAATAACACATGAAAAATGGAATCAAGCCACACCAAATAAACAAGTTTTATGTTTGCAAAAACCAGGTTTTTTTTTTAATTTATAAATTAAAGCGTTTTTATAAAATGAAACTTTATTAAATTCTATTCACAGGTAATTTAATGTCGCAAATGCTGAAATGAAAATGTCCTCCATTTACTAGCTGACATTCCTCTATAGGCGATAGTAAAAGCATTACGAATGACTTCAGGTGATATATTACTTATCTCCGCCGTGATTTTGTGCTTTAGATCTTCAACATTATCCGGTCTACCCTCATAAACTCTTTCTTTTAAATAACCCCTAAGAAAGTAATCTATGGGCGTTAAGTCGGGTAATCTTGGTGGCCATTCAATTGTACCGCGTCTCCCGATTCAACGATTTGGAAACATTTGCTCTAAGCACCTGCGAGAGGCACTCTTTGGAGTTCAAGTCCTAATCCAGAGATGCAGAGAGGTCAAATGTGACGTATACGCATGTCTAATTGATTATGAAAGAGCATTTGATCGCGTTCAACATTATAAAATGATCAATATCCTGGCAGAGGCCGATAAAGATATCAAATTAATTTTAAATCTCTATTGGAATCAGGCAGCATGCTTAAGACTTGATGGAGATCGAACAGAACATGTGAAAATACGACGTGGGGTCAGACAGGGATGTGTCCTCTTGCCTTGATATTCAATTTGTGTCCTTTTGAGCGGAGTTAGACTGAATAATATTCGATACGCAGACAATATCATGGTGATAGCGGATAGCTTGGAAGTACTGCAAAGGTTAATGGACCATATCGCGCAGTACAGTCAACAATATGGTCTTAATATCAACGCAAAGAAAACGAAACAAATGATCATCAGCAAAAGAGATGTAAATGGACATCGCCTATATGTCAACGGAACTCGAATTGAACGTGTTCAACAATATTTCTACCTTAGAACCATCATAAATGAACAATGGGACAGTGCATAAGAAATAAAATGTCGTATAGGAAAAGCAAGGACGGTATTTTACAAAATGAGTGCCATCTTCTAAAGTTACAACATATCTCTTGAAACGAAAGTAAGGCACTTAAGATGCTTTTCTGTTTTATTGTATGGCGTAGAATCCTGGACACTCACAGAGGCCACCACTAAAAACCTGGAAGCATTTGAAATGTAGCTATATAGGAGAACGCTCAGAATACCATGGACAGCTCACAATACAAACATAGAAGTGCTAAAAAGAAAGAAAAAAGATCTAGAAGTCATGTGCACCATTAAAAAAAGAAAACTAGAATATCTGGGGCATGTAATGAGAAATAAAGATCGATACTCCCTACTGCAAACCATAATACAAGGAAAGGTACTGGGTAAATGAGGGCCCGGAAGAAAAGAACATCATGGTTGCGGAACCTACGGACTTGGTTTGTGAATAGCTCAGTAGAACTGTTTCAGTGGCGTAGCTACCGGGTGGGCATAGGGGGGTAAGGCCCCACGGCGGCAAGAGAAATTAGGCGCCGGCGCGGCGCCGCTCCTAATTTATAAATATGCTAATGCTAACAATGCTCATGAGCTTTACTGAGTTTTTAAATTAATTACATTATAATACAATCAAAGATCAAATACCAAAATATGTATTAAACTTTTTATCCAACCAATACATTTTGTGTCACGGTATTTGTTATTTATTCTACGTGGAATGAAAAAGAAATATCCCTGCGCGGGGGCATTTGGTGCATGCAAATTTGTAAAAAAGCTGCGTAAAGCCTAGTTCTCAGAGCTGGACTGTGGCCCGCGACAATCCCCACTCCTTGCCTTTTGAAAGTCGAGCGACAGCTGTCACGTCACGATCATGTCAACCATCTGTCATTATACACAATATCTCCAATGAAAATTAAGTGAGGTTGATTCAAACCAACTGCAGCGACAACAAACCGGCGACACTGTGGAGGGGGTTAGGGGTTAGTTTGGGTTAGTTCTCCTGATATCAATTATTTAAGTTTTTCCTTCTCCCCCCTCCTTTGGCCAAACGAAGGGGGGGAGGGAGGGGGGGGGGAGAACCCGTTTACCATGGCTAGCTATATCCCCTGAAAATGTCAGCCCTCTACCTATACGAGAACATGTCATACATATCCAAGCGTGACGCGCGATGGTTTTACTAAATTCAATGTCCAGGAAAAACCGCAAAATGCGCCAAAAGAAGTTTTCACTTCAAAAATTCCGATAATCTCGGTCGTAAAAAAGTATGTATTTTTTGGAGTTTCTTACTTAAGAAGTACCATTAGCCAGACAAGGGTAAATAGCCTAGCAATTATAAGCATAGAAAATGAATTTTCCCAAAAAATTAATTTTGATCAAATAATCGATGAATTTTCGTCGAATAAAAACCGAAAAAAGACTCTGTAATGTTTAAATAAGTTTGCAGATTTTTAGTTTACGTTTAAATTTAAATAGGTATGTACCTGCTGGTTGGATGCCGTTTCCGTCCAGGATCTTCTGTTTACCCCGGCTACATCCCCTGAAAATTTCAGCCCCCTACCTATACGGGAACATGCCATACATATACGAGCGTGATGGCTCCGAGCGTGACGCGTGACGGTTTTACTGAATTCAATACCCAGGAAAAAACGCAAAACGAGCCTAAAGTTTTCACTTCAAAAATATACGTTTAATATTATGATGTATTATTTTTTGACTAAATTGCGTATTACACAAAATATAGGTTTGTTTTACCGGATAGGTTTGCCCCCCCGGCGCCGACATTTCTAGCTACGCCACTGGACTGTTTCGAGCTGTTACAAATAAAGTTGTAATTGCCAACATGATTGCCAACATCCGAAGCGGATAGGTACCTACCTGAAGAAGAAAAAGACCTGCGAACATTAATACCAAAATATGGAGGAGTTCCATTTTATTGGAATCAAATTCTTTCATCTTGTATATCTGAATCTATTCTATGAGGACAAATCTGAGCTAGCGCAAGTATCAGTTCGACTGTTAGCAAAATTCTATTGTTGATAATACCTACCCATTAATTAACTTTTTGATATCCGGTGTGGATTTTCCTGAGACCAAAAGCGATAATTGTGCCTATCTACCACTCCATGTAAATAGAACCTCTCCTTATCCGAAAAAAATATATCCAGTAGGAAGTCATGAGCCAATGAAACCGTTGAAGTATGACGATTTTCAGCAATTTCTAATGCTATGTCCATTTTTTATCGTCATCCAAAGCAACTATCCGACCAGATTTGGGCAAATCACGTACTGTACCATGTTCCTCAATTTTGCGAAATATTTTACTAACTGTCCCTTGTGAGATTTGATTTTCGGGATATTTTGCGTTAAATATATCACACACTTCACGTTGACTTCTTATTTTGTCTCCACATCCAAGTAGTATCAAAATTTTGATACGCTACCTTTTTGACAAGACCATTGTGGTTTTAAAATTTTGGTTTTTGACACGATACTAATATTCAGACTTCCGATTTACAACTAAAGTAAACAATTAGCCATAGATGAAAAAAGACACACAAATACCTTATTTTATGCTCTAGCAACAATAATAATGGTTATTAAAAAGCAATACTATGAGGGAAAATTCGAAATTCAATTTACTACCTTTACAGGAATATATAGAACTTACTCCAAGAATTCCCCAAATAATACTGTTCAATTTGAATGTTAATACGTAAAATAATGTGCTTGACCGCTTAACGATGGAATAATTCTGTTCTCTGTAAATTTGGACTAAACCACTTTCAAATTACATGAATTTGACCAATGAGAGACGCAAGTATCCAACAATAAATCGGTATCTTAACTCAACGGTCACTATAAAAATTAAGATTATTGAAGCTGTAAGCTAATTGAAAGTGTAATATAAAATGCTAAATTCTTGCTTTAGCCAAATACGATTAAGCGAATCAGAAACAATTATTAATTATGTATTTAAAAATGAAAAAATTAGTGAAATATATTGCAAGATGAATAAAATATTTCAAGATTAAAAACCAGCACTCACCCGTGTCAGCGTCGCCACAAAGATAAAACGACCTCGCTTTTAAAATTCTAGACGTTTCTCAAAGTAAGCCTTCCGATCCTTTAATTGGATAATTATATCATGTGATTACCACATTAGGGCACGTAGCGTTAGGCCAAAGAAATACCTAATATATACTAAATATAGTAAACTACAGTAAATTATTACCCTGGAATTGATTACCTTTGGCTCCACAAATGATTAAATTTGGTTTGAATTGTTATAGAGCCACTTCGGCCCAGGCTCAAGGATGTAAACTGCACAAGTGCAAGTTTAGTGACCCTAATGAAATGCGTACCTAATGTCTTCGATTCGATATCTAGTCGCATATCGTTTTCAAGAAAAGCAAAAAACTAAAAATGAAAATGGTTAGCAAATACAATAAAACAGTAAAAAGCTCTTGCAGATTGTCAGGCTTTTTAAAAGCAGCAACAATAATAATGGTTCAAATTACCTTATTTTTTGCTCTAGCAACAATAATAATGGTTCAATTCTTTATCTGTTATTAATTTTTCCCAATAGTCCCTCACTACAATAGTTATTTTATAAGGCCCTAAAATCCTGGTTCATTTGTTCGATTGTAACTTGTTTACTTGGTATGACAGGATTCCATTTTTCATGAGCTTTTCACCCACAAGACATAGGTTTCCATTTGAAAAACAAAAAGTTGGTGTAACTGGGGGTTGGGTGATTGGAACAATTTTTTTTTATTTAACCGAAAAATATGAAAAACTCAAGATCAGTTACCGTGTTTCAGCGTTTTTTGAAATTATTGCTTCCTCAAAAGATATGAATTTTATTCCAGACCTTTGGCCATCTCTGTACATTTCACCATCACTTTCTAACCGTATTCAAGCTCAAGCAGTCGGAAGTACTTGCTATTAGGCCAGTAAAACTAGGTAGACGACCCTGAACAAATTCGCTACAAGCTAATTTTTGCGCCATTGTGTTCCTATTGGGGTTTTATATAACTCACTAAAAATCCCAAAAAGTCCGATAAGGGGCGCAACCCCAAAATCACCCCTAAAGGTACATTTTTCAAGCTTTTCGCAATTTTCTCAAAAACGATAATTTTCTGGGAAAATTTACAAGATATATTTTTTGTAGAGCATAAAATTCCCAATCCACTGGTATAAAATACTTTATTATTAAAATGTGTTTAATGCCTAATATACGTCCATCAATGTACGAGTATGAAAATGTAAGTGCCCATTAAGCTTATGGCCTACACTATTTTTCGTATATATTGTGTACCACGCTTCTTCTAATCCACTTTCATCCATGAAGTACCCAATACACCCAAAAAATTACATCAAACAGTGAAAACCTCTAAGTCTGACAAATACGTTGGAAATACCACTATCACTTCTGATGCTTTCCAGTATAAGGGCTGATCAAAAGTTTACTATACAAGTAGACTTTCTTGCATTCGTTTATTGCAAATATGATAGCTGTGTATATTGTACTCAGATTATTAGGATCTAAATTTATAAATGGAACAGGTCAAACACGTGTTTTTATATATTCAGCTTCTGTTTGTGGCAATGACATAAAACCACTCCACGATTGGAAAGAGGAAGCCCCAAAAATATGCCCCATATGCCATAAGGTATTGTAGAATAGAAAATTACGATAAATATGGGGTTGTGCAACTCCCTCAAAAACTCTTAATTTGACCTTTTGAAAAGCAGAGTCTGCAGGTTTTGATTTACTTTCATACAGCCAAAACCCCCCTTTTTAAGAACATCTCAATATTTTTTTGGTCTAACAATGTTATCGCTAATATTAACGGCTTTATATGAGGATACACGCATACTACACCGCCCATAGCATGAAAAGTACCGTGGACATCTAGAGTTCTGGTATTAAAATCTGCGTTGTCGAAAACCCATTGGACGAAAGCTGTATCAGAAATAGAAATTGTATTAGAATCAGACATGTCCAATTTAAGAACTTCTGTGTACGTTTCGCAAAAGGCAAAATTTGAAGGCAGATTTAAGAGATATCTAGTACCAAAACGACGATGTAAATGCCATGTCTTTCATTTTATCTTCTAACTCTTGCAAAGAGAACTGACAATAATCTTCAGAATTTTCTATAAAGTCACGTATAATTTTTGAAGGTACCTTTATCGATGCGGCGTCCAGCTTTTTATATGGTACCTTGCTTCTGCAGCCACAGGATCACCTGTGATAACTATTCTTGCATAAACTTTGTGGGACCAGTCGTAATTTCTTGCATTACATTGAGCTTCAATGTTTTGTTTTATGCCTAAAGTTGCAACCATTCGCACATTTTTATGTGGCTTTTTGATAGTTCCACACATATAAGCAATGCCTCTTAAAACAAAATTGATTTCCAGACTTAATTCTTGTTTGTTTGCCCTCAGAAATTTCATTTATATTTTGCTTAGACTCGGCAGCTCGTATAGATGATTCACGAGTGTAATTTTTCTACAAGATACGTGTAACTGTAGCGGTTAATATTTACAATATTTTGCCGTAATCCATCCTTGTATCTCTTACTACATTCTATGAGTTTTGTAATTCCTTTTCGAGATACATTTACTCTTTGCCCTGAGCTTAGAGTTGCTTGACATATTAAACAAAGAGCCATTGCTGTAATAAAAGAAATAAAATCCAAATTAAACCTGCTAAACCAATTTTAAAGCAACTATTTACCTATACGCTTTATAATATACAGACACGTTAACAAAAATTTTCTCAAATGCACTTTTGTAATCTTGTTAAACACTTACGAACGAATTCACAGCATCAAAAGCGGTGGGCGACTGTCGATGTCGCGCTCTGGTCGCGTTGCACCCCCTCCGCGCCCTTACCTTATTGGGGGAATTTGTTTCAGGATGCTATTTCTCTGTTATTAAAAATATATAAAAAAATATCTCAATATTTCATTACAGACGATTTTTAAAAGTAAATGGCCAACCCAAATGGATGATATATAACACCAAAAAGTATTTTATTGGTGATTTTCCCACTAAAATACAAAATAGCTTAAGTATGAAGGGCTGAATCAACTTTAAAACTTTTCAAATAATAAAAACGAGTATACCGTTTGATTGGTAATTTTGTGCGCTACAAAAAACTTATCTTATAAATTTTCTGAGAAACTTATTGGTTTTGAGGAAATTGGAAAAAACTTCAAAAATGTACCTATGGTGGTGATTTTGGGGTTGCGCCCTTTATCGGATTTTTTGGGATTTTCAGTCAGTTGTATAAAAACCCCAAAGGAATACAATGGCGCAAAAATTAGCTTGTAGCGAATTTGTCCGAGGTTTGGGTAAAAATATGGATAGTTTTATTGGCCTATATACCATGTTCTGATTTTCAGTTCCAGTTTCCAGATATTCCTTTAATGATTTTTCTCTACTTATATATCTGGATCAGATTTTTTTGTGAATCGACACTTATTATATTCTGTTTTTCTATATGTTGTGTTTGACTGAGGTGCATACAAACTAATGAAGGTCAAGCAAATATTATACTATACTTAGGTCATTTGTCCACTGAGGCATCCTACAGTTGGAACTAATTGCTCATGATCACATTTAAGATAATGCTGGCTAGTTGGATTCGTCGAATTTAATCCGCAACTGCCTCTAACAAGTATTAGGACTTGAAGTTGTATTTTAGTTATAAAAACACAAGACTTTTTGATCAACCATATGCCGCCCTGTCGTTCAATAGTTTCAATAATCGGGAGACACTATAATAATATGAAGATCAATTTAGTTATGAAAGGATGAGCATATTTTTAAATGAAATCATGCGCGATATAGAGTAGACGAACGACTTAAGCATACCTCTTTACTATTAGACTATAGTTGATATTTTATTTAACCTCTTTATAGATATATGTACATACCTAGTATAAGTATTGTTTTTATGTAAATTTGACAGGTGTTGATGTTTATATTTTTTCTAATAAATGAAATGAAAACCAATAATGCTCAATATTATTTTTATAAGCTTGGATAGGTTTGTTTCATACTTTAACACCTACCTAAGACTCGCGTCTACCTACCACCAATTTTCGACCTTCGGATCTGCGCATTTTACAGCAGCCCGGTGTTGTCGTTCTAATATTTCACTACACGCGTGTCCCTCCGCTCGCTCCGTGGGCGCAACCTAACAAAACTAACCCAGACTAACGCAATCTAACCCAAGGCAATCTCCAAAATATAGAAAAAAGAACTTTGAAAAATATATGAAATAGCACGTACGCATGTGTAGATGCTCAAAGATATTTCATATTTCAAAAAAATATACGACATAATAGGTAGGATAAACGGAGGAATGTTTTAAAAATATTAGCTCAGAAAGTGGCAAACAAAATTTAAGTTTATTTAATGGAACACCCTGTATATTCACAAATTTTTAAAGTGGAACTTCATTAGGTGCGCTGCGCTCGGATTTTTAATTTATTTATTTATTAATTTATAAAGAATTGCCTTATGATACTTGATATTTGACCTAAAACTAATACAAACTTAACATTATATACATATTTACAAATAAATACCTATATACTACCGACTAGGTGGTACCTAACAATAAGCGTCGACCCGCGGTTCAACTATACCTAAGATAACTAAATAAAAGCAAAGAAAATTATCGTAGTATAATTTTCTTTGATAAAAGACATGATATTGTAACAAAATCTAACTCAATCGTCAATTTGTCATGATAGTCAATTTATTTAATTAAGTATGGCACTGTGCGCCATTTTGTATGCATGAGACTTGTTTTAATTTTCTTCGGGCATTGTCCGATATTATTAACAGATTTTTATATTTTGGGCGCCAGAGTTCCTAGAGACAATGCGAACTGAATATGAATACTTAAATATCAATAACTATAAAGATAAGAATATCAGAAATTTGCCCTTATAATTCGAGTCTCACAGACCTCAATCTTGCGATAAATTAAACAAAGGAATTCAAACAATATATTAATTTTACAATTAAATTACAAATATGAGAATATGAGTGATCGTATCATGTAAAATGAGGATTATCAATATAATTAAATTACAAACATAATTGGTGAAATTATTTGAAATATAGTTTTTGAATAAATTGACTAGCAATGAGAATTAAAATTAATGTAAAAGATTAAAAAAAAAATGAATGAATGAGTAAGACGATATCACTGGTCTTTACAATCAATTTATCTTCTGATTGGCTAATACTTAGCTTATCCAACTATTCTGTAACCATGCGATCGTATTGGGATCTCTACTGGAACCGCTTCTGCCTGTTTCCAAGTAAATGTTACTTGGTCTTATCGAGGTCTCACTTGGTTCTTATCGTATCGAAGCCCTCAGAGCACACAGTACCGTACCTAAGTGGACGAACACCTGCTACTTGCCAAGCACGATGTTTCTTCCGCCAACGTAGAAAACATGCAAAAAAATAATAACCTAGTCTTAGACCAATGTATATCGCTAATTAAAGAATATTCAGGGAAATATCGTGTGGACCTCAGTTAGACTGTTACACAGCAGGATGCAATCAACAATTTGAAAATGTAATGGTTAAAGCAGGTATGATCAGAAACTTAAATTACAATTTTAAGTTGAGCAAAAATTATAAATAGCTACTGTTACTCAAGATATCCTTTTCTTTACTTACAATATGAAATTTAAAAAAAAATAGTAACTGAAATTTAAATTCAAAAGAAAATTATGAAATTGCGTTCTAATTAGTGACTCTCGACAAACCTAAATAAAAGATAACTTGAATTTAATGATAAATACAAAAAATAGAGGTACAACCTCTATAAAATGAGTCTTATAACTCCAAATAAGTAATTTCAATTACTTTTTTTATTTCGCCCTTGGCACATAAACGATAATTGAGCGTAATTACGCCTCAATTAATTAAAGATATAGATAAGATAATCACTATCTCACATCGAGATAGAAATTTAGATAAAAAAAATACACATGTGAGATTAACCTCTCATAAATGCAAATTAATGTCGGTACATCAGTGTTGAGACGAGACAGGGTAAGTGCTAATAATTATATGCTTGATATAACAAATAAACTGAAAATTTAATTAGATAAGCCTGGAAAGAAAAAATATTAAAACCAGCAATACTATGAGGGAAAATTCGAAGAAATTCTACCGAAAATTCAATTTACTACCTTTACAGGAATATATAGAACTTATTCCAAGAATTACCCAAATAATACTGTTCAATTGGAAAAACGTAAAATAATGTGCGTGACCGCTAAACGATGAAATAATTACGTTATCTGCAAATTTGGACTAAACCACTTTCAGATTACATAAATTTGACTAATGAGAGACGCAAGTATCCAACAATAAATCGTTATCTTAACTCAACGGTCACTACAAAAATTAAGATTATTGAAGCTGAAAACTAATTGAAAGTGTAATATAAAAATGCTAAATTCTTGCTTTAGCCAAATAGGATTAAACGAATCGGAAACAATTATTAATTATGTATTTAAAAATGAAAAGTTAGTGAAATATATTGCAAGATGAATTAAATATATCAAGATTAAAAACCAGCACTCACCCGTGTCAGCGTCGCCACAAAGATAAAACGACCTCCGATCCTTGAATTGGATAATTTATATCATGTGATTACCACATTAGGTCACGTAGCGTCAGGCCAAAGAAATACCTAATATATACTAAATATAGTAAACTATAGTAAATTAAATGTATATATTATAGGTATTAAATAGCGTACTGCGCTCCCCAATTACCAATCACACGAGATAAGCCCATTCACGAATAGATGTCACTATTAAATATAGTAATCTATAGTGAAACAACTCCACAAATTGTAGGTATAAAATAGCGTACTTGTGCTTCCAAATAATTACTTGCACGAAATACACCCATTCGCGAATAGATGTCACTGGCGACTCAAATCCCAAACATCGAAAGACATTCGTAATTGAACTGAATTTAGTGGAGCGGAAAAAAGTTATGTTCGGTTACATTTTTAATACTAAATGATTATTCTGCATAACACTGCACTTTTTAATGTTCTGCGGTTTCATGCAGTCCTTTTGGGGGGGGGGGGGGCTAGGGGATGGGTGTGTGCTTCCTAGTGTCCTAGACCTTGTTCTGGATTTTCAGAGCATCACCTCGTGGATCATTTTGTGGATTTTTCTGAATGGCATCTCCTATATGGTCATCCTTCCTATGTTCCTGGTTATTTCCTGAGTCCTCATCGTGTACCAGGAGAATTTCGTGACTGCTTCTTGTAGTCTCTGTTCTAGCGGTCTTGTCCCGGCTTCTCTGTACAGTTGTCTCGTCGTCTTGAAATCATTCCATCTGTAGATCATGATTGTACGTAGCAGTTTCCGTTCCGGCATGTAGGAAAAGGTATCACGTACATTGTAATCAGTTCTATCAGCGAGAGATTCTGTCAAGATATTAGAAAGATATTTAGCCAAATTATAAGAAGCTGCCTTGTTGGTTTTCGTTGCGGGGCTCCAAACCGGCGCGGCGTCCATGATTATTGGCCTGACGTAGGTGTTGTAGTCTGATCTTGATGTCCTTGTTCAGTCTTGACTGCGGCGTGATGTATGAGAATATTGCGCTTGCTGCTATTCCTGCTCTTCTCCTGGTGCCCTGTATGTGATCCTTGAATGTCAGCTTCGCGTCCAGTGTGATTCCTAGGTACTTGACGGTGTCTGTGTCCTCGATCCTTGTCCCGTTGATCGTGATGTGTGTCCTTTCCCCCTTGCGCTTATGGTTGAAGTTGATAAGGCGTTTTGGTTTAGTTGTTTAACTTGTTTATCTTTAGCGTCCATCTCTTGAAGTATTCCGCTATCTGCCTGACGTGTTGTTCTATTCGCTGTGTTGCCGCCACCTGCCGCGTTGATGATGTGTAGACTGCTACGAGTGCTACGTCGCGTCGTCCGCGAAGAGTGCTATCTGGTTGTTCTGCTTCCTTAGCACGTCGTTGATATAGATGTTGAACAGCGTCGGCGATATCACGCTTCCTTGGGGGAATCCTTGCCTTATTGTCCTTGTCCTTGATGCTGTCCTTTAGGTAGCTCATGGCGGTCTTCGTGATTGCCGGCGTGATTCCTGCTTCGTGCATCTTGGTAGCCATGGCCTCCCTTCATACGATGTCATAAGCCTTTTCTAAGTCCAAAAATGCCGCTGTTGTCGTTTTCTTGATGTTGTTTCCTATCATTGCCTGGTCCTCTATCATCGCAAGCTGCATGGCTGCTGCGCTTGGCAGTAAGCTGGTGAACGTGACTAGCGTCTTCAGACAGCGGTCTGTTTTAATCTTTTCTGGTGACCTTCGGCGACTGGCCGAATGTCGGCAATAATTAAGTTGTTTCGCAGGGCCCTCCGCTCGCTGCGCTCGCTACGGAGGCTCAAGAAAATGAAACTAACCAAGTGCTAACCAAACCTAACCCAAGACATACCCAAAATCAAGAAAAAAAAACTATTTACAATATATATAACAACAGATTTCTACGGCTGTCGCCGCCCCTCTGTCCCCAGTTTCCAATTTTGTCTACCGTAACAAGTTTCTTCTTCTACATTTCTAGCGTCCATTGCTTCTTTTATGTCGTCTCGCCAGCTTCTTCTCGGCCGTCCTCTCTTTCTTCGTTCGAAAAGTATCCATTCCAGAACTTTCTTGGGGCCATCTGTTCTCCATTCTTTTGGTATGTCCAAACCATACTAGTTGTCGTCTTTCGATTTCGTCTGCTACAGTCTGTTCCTTGCACATCATTTCCCTTATTTTCGTGTTCCGTACCCTCTCCAGTCTGGATTTTCGGCAACTCCTTCTTAAGAAATCCATTTCAGTTGCTAGTAATTTTTGTTTATTCTGTTTGCTCACATCCCACACTTCTGCCCCATAAATCATCACGCTCTCCACTATGCTTTTGTATATTCTCTTTTTTGTTTCCCTTCTGATTTCTTTCTCCCAAAGGAGTGAGTTTAATGCTCCAATGGCTTTCCTACCTTTGGTAATCCGTTCCCTAATTTCGTCATTGCTATTGGCCTGTTTGTTTAGGATAACTCCTCGGTATTTACTACTTTGGTCTACTCCTTTTATTATTCCAGATTCCAAGGGTAGGTCGTTACACTCGTTGTTACCGACTAACAGATATTCACACTTACTCATATTCATGGTCAGTCCAGCTTTTCCATATTATTCCTGGAGTTTTCTAATCATGTAACTTAAATCGTCTTCGTCCTCCGCTAAAACAACTTGGTCGTCCACGAAATATTGACTATAGGTATAGTGTCTCATCTCCCACTCTTAGTCCCATGTTCTTACATTTATTCGTTCACCCTTGGAGGGCTCTGTCTAAATAAATTTTAAATAGAGTGGGTGATAAGCAACATCCTTGCCTTAGGCCTTTGGTTATGATAAATGCCTCTGTTAGTGTGTTGTCAACTTTTATTTGAGCAGAATTATTTTTGTAGTACTCTCTGGTGGCGTTTATTAGAGTAAGTCTTATACTAAGTTGTTCCATAGCTTTGCAAAGTTGTATTACGGGGACGCTATCGTAGGCTTTTTCAAGATCGATGAGAGCAATGCGTGTTTCTCTGTTCCTTTGCGTCCGTTTTTCGAGGGCTATTTTAAGGTGAAGATGTTATCTGTTGTGGATCGGCCCGCTCGAAAAACCGCCTATTCTTCCGGCTGTTTATTTTGGATATCTTCTTCTATTAAATTTCTGAGGATCCGTGAATATATTCTGGCAATTGTTGGAATAACTGCTATCCCTCTGAAGTTTTTTGGGTCGTCCTTAGGTTCTTTTTTGTAGATTGTTGTTATATAGGACGTACTCCATTCCGTAGGAATATTTTTTTCGTAGATACTTTTCAACATTTCTATGAGTTTCGGTGGACCATACCTGATAAGTTCAGGATAGATTCCTCCAGGTCCTGGGGATTTCCTTAACTTAGTGGTCCTAATAGCTTCTTCAACCTGGGTAATCTGTAAATGTATTCTATTCCCGCTTCCTTGATATTGATCCTCTTGCATAAACTGCGGGCGCCTTTCCTCCAGGAGATGCCTGAAACATCGTACCCATTCACTGTTTGATATGCTGTTAAAGTTGGTTCCTGGTTTCGTTGTTGCTCGTATGGATTTTATTGTTTTCCATGCTTCAGAGCTTCTGGTTCCCCCAAGGTTTTGATCTATGAAGTCGCATTTTTTAATCCACGCCATATTCTTCTTCTTGAGCACTTTCTGTTTTACTTTCCTGTTCGCTCTTTTGTATTCTTCTCATAACCTAAAAAAGAATTAAAAACATAGCTTGGCACTGACGGGGATCGAACCAGCAACCTTTGCATCACAAACACACTACCTAACCACTGACCTATCAGGCGGTTACAAGGGATTCAGTATTCAGTGTAACGCGAACACATGTGTAATTCTGCCGATTCGGCCAACGTCGGGTCGCGTTGTGGAACCGACTAGAAATGGTCAAACAGATCGCTGTCAGAAGACGCTACCTACTGTGAACGTGTTATGAAAATGCAACGGAAGCAGAGAGGGAGATATAGAGTTGGTAGAGACAGGAAGAGACTTATATGTCACACTCTGCAACCTAGTTTAATTCGGGTAATATCGTACGTTAAAAAAACCATTAATCTCATCCCCTAATGAATAAAATTAAATAAAAGTTCATTTTGAGGAAAACAAATCAGAAGCAAACGTCACTGTAATGTGAGAGACTGAGCCGCATACCAATGTGCTACAGGGCCTCAGATGTAATTTAGTCTTAAAACTTGTCGCAAAGTGCAGGTATGTAAGATTCTCCGTTTCTCTTTTGTGCGGAAGAAGTTTCATTTTTGGTTGGTAATCCACAAGCACACCACTTTTTTTTCATTTCGATTCAGCAAAAAAAGTGTTGTTTGCAGATCAGAAGTCGGGACAACCTACGTATCGTGTTATTTCTTGTGGAGAACGGTGAAAAACGCGATTTCGGCGAGTTGAATCACGTTGGCGTCTTCTTTTCTTTGTGAGTGGCGGTATCACAAAAACTCTTTAACAATTGGCGATCGTTTTTTGCTATCCTTGTTATGCCTTTCTTCTACAAAAATCAAATGTACTACTGGGTATACCACGTTTTTATTATTATTATTATTATAAACAACTTGTCTGAACAAACTACTCAAACTCAAAGGCATACATCTAAAAAGGGGGTCTGCATATACCAACATGGCTATTTTCAATTTACACTAAGAATTGTACTCTGGGTACTCACGTTCATCGTACTAGGTTCTCACGTTGTTTAAACTTTCACTTAAACACAACTCACGTTTCGTAACGTTGACAGTTTATACCGTCTTGATCTAGTATTTTCTTAACAACAAAATCAAAATATCTTTTTAGAGCCAAGATCTTTCTGCTCATCTGTCAGGCCTCGATCTCGCCATCCTCCTTCAGCTCCATCCCTCTAGCGCCCTCTATTCGCCTCCTTCTTCAGCTCCATCGTCACCGATGCACCAACTCTTCCCGGCGTACAGCGTTGCCGAACTTATTTAATGTTACCTTTAATATTGGCTCTACATCCTTGACAGTGGATTGACATTTTTTGAGAAAGTCACTATAAGTGCGAGTTGATTATTATTGGAAGATTTGTGGCGTATTTTAACTGTGTTTACTGGTGTATAAACATAACGGGTCGAACTATGAGAGGGCATATTTTATGCAGGCGAAATTGCAAGGCGCAGCGAAATTTTAGTTTCTAATTATCTATCGACTGGCAACAAATTCCCGTTTAACCGGAAATAGCTTTGGCCCGAAAACTGGCAGAGGATAAATAGTTAAAAATTATAAGATAAGAAAGTGCAATCCGTTTTATCCTATAAACCTTTTGGATCATACAGGTAAAAGTAGTAAAAGTTTGTCATATATCAATATCCCGAAAACGACGTATGATGCGTTATATTAAACATGTATATAATTTCAAGCAAAGCTAAAATCTCTGAGGAGATCCAGAGTGTTCTGTTTAGAAAGAAACCAAATCTAAATTTCATTTGTCACTTTTTTAGAGCTAACCTGTATAACCACACTATTTAAAAAAAAACATACCTCTTCTCATCCTACTTATTATGCCGTTTAATGTTAGTATAATATAATCTTCCGCTCCCAAATCGTTGACAGACTCTGTAGACTCATAAAAATGTATTAAATTGTTCTAGTTAGCCAGTGCAAAATTAGATCAAGATCTGTTCAAGTTCTTTGGGCAACAGTACTCAATTGACATCAATAAATGTGGGTATTTTTAACATTATTTATTCTGTTATAATTTTAACTTTTAAATGGTATTCTGGCAAAAAGTTACTGTATTCATGATGGATTAGTTGATCCTACCTCTCCTTTTTGCTGTTTGCCATTTCGGGTCGCCAAAATAGATCACTCAAACCGCAAATGTCAATTTAGAAAGAGGATAATAAAGACAACTGATGAAGAATAAATATTCGAGTACTAACTTTGATCGCATGTGTACTGTCTTCTTTTTGTCCATAATAAGTTTAATTGAATAAATAATATGTTCTTATTTGAAGTCTGTTTCAGGATAATCATAAATACAATTGTATCGCAATAGAACATTTTATTTATAAATAAAGAATACATTTCTATCTAAAACTCTCACTAAAATAAATAAAAAAACAATATAAAGATAATGAGCAAAAATAGATAATCAAAATGATATCACTTTGCAAATCGATCATCACACTCACACAGCCACTCGATCCATTCACACACTCGCATACGTGGAAAAAAGCAACCAAACATGATTCAAATTCGAATTGCAAATTTAATAATACAATTAATGCACTTTTTCCCACCTATGCACGCATTTAGGTTGGTAGTAATTGCCCTAAAACCGTTAACAATTAAACCGGCCCCCCAATATCATGCTGGTAGCGCCACGTCAGGTACTGAGCTGCTTCAGTCATCTGCCTGAGTGAGCTGGTTAAACCAGCTAAATGCCTCTGAAAGTCGTGGGCTATCCTTTCAGTACGGCATTCTTCTTGTACCACTTCTTCAATACCCGAATCGTGCTCGTTGATACTTCCAGCCTCAGAGTCTGTATCGCTCATTGTAGAAGTAGTCGAGTTCGTCGAGGCTACGCTCACAGTTGATGGTCTGCGATTGTGGCCTTTGATTGACAGATGTGGTACTGAAAAAGAAAAAAACACAAGTCAGATTTTTTGTGAAGTATGTTAAATTAAAACGTCGCGCGTCGTTTAAAATAGCAAAGGGCAGTTATACTAAGTGAACACTTAGCACCGATTGGAAGTGTTACTTCCAGAGATACTGAGTTTTAGTTCGCTGAACTTATTTAGTGATTTTAATAAGAGACAGTCCTTTTATATACTGTAATTATTTTACAGTTTCCTCTCTTGGTATTACCTAAATTTACAAGGTACAATTAGGGCGGTTATGCAATTTATAGTAAGTTAATTATATCTATCTGTAAAACCCATGGCAGAAATTTAATTTAACTTATCTAAACCTTATTATTGAACGTTTCGCCTTGATATCGGTCAATTGAGCTCAATTATCCTTATTTGGTGCGGCTATATTTATTTCTATATATTTTATTCAGTAAATCCATTTTAGTTTAGCATTTTGGAGACATTTTAGAAGTCTTCTATATTCGAGCTGCCAAGGGAATAAGTTAATCGTAGTTTAGTGTATTTATGCCCAAATTTTAACATATAAATTGTTACATATTTACGCAATAGTAACTGGTTAATATTAAAATATTCTTTTAAAGATAACTCCTCTCTTTAATTAACACCGAGGTAATTTATTGAGATTTTTATATATTAAGTAGTAATGTTAAGTTATTGATAATCAAATGCTTTATTTTTGCTATGAATAAGGTAAATTATCCTTTTCGAGATATATCGTGGGAATTTCAGGGAGCAAGTTCTTTTAATAGGAACATACAAATCTACCACAATAAACAAAACTATATAAAACATTTCGACAGCATTGTCTATATGCAGTAGCAATTCAAAAAACTCCAATCAACGTTTTCAAAGTAATCGTTGATCAAATCATAATCAGCTTTCTCAAGGCAGTAACAGACATTTTACACTTCCGTCCGATCAAGCCCTCCACCGATACAAGAAAAATCAATCAACAAAGAGGGGTGATGAACATCGATATTAGTTAAAGGTATTTGGCTACTTGATACATGAACGTTGGTACAGTTTGAAAATACTAAATCCAATATTACCCCGTTAACATTAGTAGGGGTTATATTCATATATTTTTTAAATAGGTTGTCAAAAATTGAAGTAAAGTTAAAACTTCAAATGGAATATAGTACTTTGTTAAAAATGCTTCACACTTTTCATATTTTGACAGTGTTTTTGTGTGGTCCGCATTATCTGACTTAGATGGGCATTATTTGTTGCAGGTACCTTTATGCCGGTTTTTTCTCAATTTTTAAAGTACCTCGAGCAAAAATAGAGACCAGAACTTTCCAACCTTCTGAGGTAACCCGCCTATTTAAAATATTATTTCATTAGACTTGATACATTCAATTTTGGGACACCCCATATATAGGTTTAAAGAAAAAACAGAGAAAAACAAGTCATAAATTGAATTCGAGTTTTGCGAGGTTTTATCGAAGAGATCGGAAAGGTATCGTTCACGAGCGGAGATAGATAGTCTGAAACTACTAACATTTTCCTACCCTGACGGGTAAATATCCTAGTTATAAATGAAATGATCATTCTAGAGATATTGGCCCTAATTTCGTATTCCAGGACCTCAGTAGCCTCCAGCGGCGTCTGACTAACTAACACCCCTCTTCGGTAGTGTAGTGGTTATCACATCCGCCTGACAGACGCGGAAAACTCGGGTTCGATTCCCGTCCGACTAATAAATAAATAAATAAATAGCCATATATTTCCAACAGGCCCAAAGGCCCAATTACAGGAAATTCAACTAAGTATATATATGACAAGAGGAAGTAAAATCCTACAAATGCTAACTAATCAATTCAAGCACATAACAAGTTACGATAATAATAACAGTAAATCACAACGTTAATAGATGTATATACGTAAATATAAAAAAAGGAAATATATATAATACACATTGGTATACATAACACTAATAAACTAAAGGGAGTAACCAGACGCCTCTCGCAGGTACCTCAAAACAGTTGGTAAGCTGTCGAAGTTTATGTCGCAAAAAGCGGAAATGCGATTAAAAGTGTGGCACATTTTGTAAATGGGACTTTGGGATATGATATTTGACCTCGCAAATTCAAGCGAAAAAGTAGGTTGATGTCTGGCACCACTGCGGGGTACGTGAAATGATATGCGTTCCAACAGAAGTGGACAGTCGATTTTAGACGAAAGAAGCTTATGGAGAAATGATAGTGACTGAGAGTCGCGACGAACCGCCAAAGGCGCAAACCTCGACAGGATAAGATCATGGTTCAGACCTCGCTGAGGATAAGAGCCATCTTCCCTGAACATTAAGTATTTTAGGAAGCGCCTCTGAACTGACTCGACTGAGTAAGCGTGGCAGTTATATATAGGGAACCAAACAATAGAACCGTAGTCCAACTTTGATCTCACGAAGGAGTAATACAAGAGCTTAAGGGTGGATACGTTTGAAAAGTGTTTGCAAGTTCTCAGTATAAAACCCAAAGCTCTAGAAGCGTTAGCCACCATCTGATCGATATGACTGGTGAAACAGAATTTCTCATCGAAAACAACACCTAGATCCCTCACCGTAGTGCGCCTAATCAAGGTGCAATCATTTACGGTGTAATTAAAAAGACTTGCATTTTTAGATCGAGAGTAGGAAACAACGTTGCACTTGGAGATGTTTAAGCGAAGTCTGTTAGCCACACACCACCTACTGACCGTATCAATACTGGCTTGAAGAGACACGTGGTCTTCGAATGCATCGATGCGGTGGAAAATTTTCAGATCGTCAGCATAGGCGAGAGAGCTGCAGTCTATCAGAGAGACCAGATCGTTGATGAATATGTTGAACAGCAGTGGCCCCAGGTTGGACCCCTGTGGGACACCTAACGTCGGTACAAAAGGTTCCGATGTAAAACCCTCGATTTCGACAAATTGACGACGATTGAAGAGATAAGATTCCAATACTAAGATAAGTTTGTTGGAGAAACCGAACTGGTCAGATGCCTTCCGTAGTAAAATGTGATGATCAATTTGATCAAATGCTTTGCAAAAGTCTGTGTAAATGACATCCACTTGACTTCTGCGGTTAAGGGCGTCGCAGACGTTAGAGGAGAAAGAGCAGAGATTAGTCATACATGATCTTCTGGAAAAAAAGCCGTGTTGATGAACTGACAATCTGTTACGTATTTTGAAGAATAGGTATTTCTGTAAGACAATCTCTAGCGCCTTGGAAAAGTTGCATAATATGGAAATGCAACGATAATTTTCTACTAGAGATGGATCGCCTTTTTTGAGAATAGGGCAAACCCTGGCAATCTTCCAAACCTCCGGAAACACACCAGTGCCCAAGATCAAGTTGAAAATATGACAAAGAGGAGCACTCATGATTGAGGAACAGTCTCTCACCAAAAAGCTGGGAATTCCGTCCGGCCCATATGTTGATTTATTTTTCAGCATTTTGCAAGCCGACTCTACTTCATCGGAAGTGACTGTGCGAATGTCAATGAGCTCACAGTGTTCCGTTTGAGCGCACAAATCCACGTGCTCGGGTCGCCCATAGACACTTCCAAAAAAGTCAGCAAAGGCAGATACGATATTATGAGGCCCATGGACAGGCTTATTTGAGTAATTCATGGTGGCTGGGATGCGGGACTGAGCCTTTTTACTTTGAACGAAAGACCAAAAATTGGAGGGGTTGTTGTTTATATTTCGCTCAGCAGTCCCAATGAAGTCCTTATAATCCCTCTGAGTTAGTGATTTAATTAGCCTACGCAAAGAACTATACTTTGTCTGGTAGAAGGCAGAGTCGCGCGTCTGAAGTTGACGACGCAATCTTTCTTTCCTGAAGATGTTGTCAATCAATTCTCTTGAAAACCAAGACGGGAAACGCCTTCTTCTGGGTTGCTTAAGAGGTGTACAGGCAGCACAGCTATTATTAAGAATCTCATAAAGATGATACATCATAATTCGGTTTAGGAATTTAGATCGAGGGTTTCTCTGCAGTACTCTTTCCCCTCATGAATTCCTGGCTGAGTACGGCAAGCTTTTCTTTAATAAATTAGGTGTATTAGGAATCTGCGGTCTAATTTACATGACGCACCTTTCCCTCAAAATTTCCCTAATTTTGTTTTAGTCGAGCGCATTCGGAGTGGGTAAAGTTGTGCAAGTGGTAATAATAACACAACGTAGGGATTGGTTATCTTTTTAATCAATTTTGACGGTCATTGGCAAAATAAAGACAAAGCGCAACTTTACTTATCTCATTCAACTATGTTGAATCAACCCGGGTAGGTTATACTACACTTAGTATAGGTTGATTTGCATTTTGCAATAGTTTCATGGTTTTTGAAAGAGAGGTGTGCCCATTACTTTTAAGAAATACTAGACAATTTGGTTTCCACAAATAATGATTTATGATTTTAATTGCCTTTGTTACTGTGGCAGGCCTATTAAGGGCCTTAAGAAGTATCAGCAATATAATCAGTAGTATGTATAGCTCTATTCTAAGGCCTCTATTATACAGTATATATAAATATAATTTCCCTATTAACATAACTCGGGGTTCTAACAGAAAATTATATACCAAAGAAACATTAGTTGGGCTATTTTATTCGATTTAAATTATTTAAAATAATAGTGTCCAGGGTAAGAGTCAGACAAATCAGATGACTAGAGTGTTGTTATTTTATCTAATCAGCCATTAAGAAAAAAATCAGCAAATTCTTGGGAGATTTGTAAAAAATAATTATCATTTTCCTAGGATTGTGTTTAAACAAGAACCTCATTAACATTACTTGAAAACCTTGCAACTAAAATGTTTTGTAGATCATGACTAGCAATGTATATTTAATAGCATAATCACATAAAAATATTAACTAAATCCATTTACAATGTCTGTTATCTAATATTTTAAGAAAATGATACGTTACAATTGTCATCTACATTAATATCATTGTCACACCAAGTGTGTGTGTATATACAGATTAAAACATAAACTGCCTAGTTACTGGAATTGAAAGGCATGATAGATCAAAGATGTTATATGATTTATATATCTGATAAACTAAGTACAAATGAAATAATTGATATATAGATTTGGAAAATCCCATATGGAAATAAGGCTTGCTAAGAATAACTTTGACGGTAAGGGAAAATCTCTGGGAGACCACTGTTGGAAAGCTGTCGGTATGATTAAAAGAAATCATTGCTAAACTAGAATAAGCCACTAAAAGGTGGTATAAGCCTTATAGAAGATGCGATTAAAGAAGCAAATGATACAGCCTCGTACAATCTACTATATATCCAAATAATCACTAGTTCAGAGGATTTAGATACTTATACAAATCGTAGCCAGTTTTTAGTGATACCAAACCAATTACCTATCTGTAACACATTCATTCACATAATTTAAAACATTATTCTCACCTAAAGTAGTTTCTTGAATGTCTTGAGTTTGCTGAGATTGTCCCCCCCACAAGAGTCCATCTTTAACATTTCTTAGCATGCTGTATATCTGGAACAAGTCTGTAGATTCCAGAGTATGTTGTATGGAAAGTTTGCTCATGTTCTTAGTGTTATGTTTATCACATGTCGGGGTCGGGTCCTGGTCGTCCCCAACTTTCAAGTCCATCAACCGGCATGGTACCAGGATCGTTTCATCCATGGCGTTGACGGTCTTGACGAATTTCTCAATGACATTCATGACACTGTGCGGTGAACTCTCTGTATCATCGTTTCGTGCAATACGTCGTAAGCAATTCCTGCAAAGAAATAAATTCGTTAGCTCATTTGACACTTTTGTTTAGATGTAAACAAATAACAATAGTGATAAGTAGTAAGTATCTATAAAAACTTTTCAGATTACTAAAATTATATTATTATATTATATTATGGGTTATACAATGTTTATATTTATAATTTGAAACTCGAAGATATATTCGATCAATATAAGTATCGATGGTTAGGCCATACTTCAAAGAAATAATTTTGAAACTCAATTTGTTCGGATTGTATAATATGCGATGTGAGTTTAAAAATCCGAAGAATTCAAAATATGTAATGCAAGAGGCCTCCGGATATTTTCGATAAATAAAAAAAGGCTGTTTTTTTCTACTCCTATGCTTTAATTGATTTACTAGAAAATTACTACCGGTATTATAATGAAGCTCATTATGATACTGACGTTTCATTATTAAACTGGGGTTGTAACCCATCAAAATTCAACATCAGAGTGATATTCAGTCAAAATCAAAGTCAGTCATGATCATGACAGATTTAAAATTTTCAATCTTGACAGTTCATACTGTCACGGCTAGCAACCATCCGAATGTTTTTGTGCTACCCTATAGAACTAGCCTTGTCACGTCTATGTATGAGTCATCGCCGGCCGCGAAGATTCAGGAACTGTAGAATTATTTCGATGCCCTGGTCGATAATCATATAGAGTATTCGTGATAGACTTTAGATTGTACAGGGTGGGCAAATAAGCGAGGTAAGCGGCTGTATCTCAGAAACTACTAATCGTAGTAAAAACTTATATAACTAAAGTGACCAAAGTAAAACACTGGAAATAATTTTCAAGTTCATACCTCTACCGCTAGGGGGCGCAATAGCTATGGTCGGGTAGAAAAATGCATTATAGTCAAAACTGTTCTATTATAAGTTGATAAAAGAATACCACCACTGTAATCCTCGTGAAATTCTGCATCTTTTTTGTTCATCACTTTTGATTGTGGGGCATTAAGT
>MU185852.1:12178-40311 GCA_016904865.1 Pissodes strobi | reverse complement strand
GGGGGGGGGGGGAGAAGTCTGACTGATTGAAATGCCTATAACTTTAGTCAGCGGCAGATCTAAGGACGCGTGGACCTCAGGGCAAAAGATATTTATGGGCCCCTACCCCTATATTATAAAACTAAGTTAAGGGATCGTGGGGCCCATCTGAACCTTGGGCTCCAGGGCGGCGCACCGAACTGCCCGGTGATATGTCCGCCACTGACTTTAGTTTGACTCAACATATTTGAGCAAACTAGGTCTCGTTTGAGAGAGGAAACCTTGCTTATTAAGAACAAAATATACCCATGACAAATTGGCATTTGCTGCTCCCGCTAGGGGGCGCCAATTCAAAAGTTCATGTTTTTTTAAATTTTTCTCCGAAATTTCGGAGATATTTACCATTATTTTAACAGAAACAGAAAGTAGATCAAATTTGCAGGAAAAAAACTCTAAACCGCATATCGATATGGCGGGGCGTCTTGTCCATGGTCTTGCATCTCTAGCGATTCTTGCCAATCTTCCCTCTGTCATCCTGTCCACGTGGCTCTTCCAGTCCCTTCTACGTTTGCGTCCCCACCTGATGATGCCTTCCACTTCACATTCGTGTCTTATGTCTGTGTTTCTTTTTCTGTCTCTTACCCTGAGATCTTACCCTGAGATATTCCTGAGAATTTTCATTTCTGTTGTTTGTAGGGTGTTTTTTGTTCTTTTGTTCTCAGCTCTTGTTTCTATAGCGTACGTTAGTATGGGTCTAACACAGGTTTTGTATATAATTTGCTCATGTTGGTGTTATTCCAGATGTCCCTAAGTGCACCTGACATTTGACTGGCTTTATTGGCTTGTTCTCTTACTTCATTTCTATTTTGGCTTGAGGTAATATGTATCCCTAGGCATTCGAACGACATGACTTATTCTATTGTTTTATTTTCCAAGGCAAGTTTACATCTCATTAGTTCTTTGGAAATGACAAGGGCTTTGGTTTTTCTGGCAGATACCTGCATGTTGAAGGTTTTTGCTTTTACGTAGGATGAGTATAGAAGCCGTTGTAAGTCGTCCTCATTCTCCGCTATAAGTAGGGCATCATCGGCATAACAGACGATTTTGATTTCACCTGTTGTGAGTGTATATCCTCCCTCTGTGATTTTAACCTGGCTTATTATTTCATCCATTATTAGATTGAAAAGTTGTGGGCTTAAGGGGTCTCCTTGTCGGATTCCCGTTGGTGTTTTTATTTCCTCTGTCATCTTTTGGTTAACCAATATGTGGGTAGAGGTATTGTGGTTTAGTTGTCTTATGACGTCTATTACAGTTCTCGGTACGTTTGTTTTTCTTAATAATATCTGTCACGTCGTTCAATCTCACCCTGTCAAATGCTTTGGTGAAGTCTATAAAGCACATGTATGCGGGCTTTTCGTATTCTATAGCCTTTTCCACTACTTGACTGACTATGAAAATAGCATCCATGGTTGACCGATTCTTCCTGAACCCTTGTTATTCTTCCGATATTTTTACATGTTCGCTAATTATTGTTTCTTTGATCTTCGTGAACAGTTTCATGACTGAGCTTAGTAAGGTTATGCCTCTATAGTTTTTTGGGGATTTTTTGTCCCCTTTTTTGAATATTGAGATGGTTATGCTCTTTTTCCACTCATTTGGAAAATTTTTGGTTGTTAATAAACTGTTAAATAACTTTGTAAGTTCTGTCATTAGCTGGTGCCCCACATATCTCAATAGCTCGTTTGGTATCTCATCCAGTCCGGGTGCTTTTCTGTTTTTAATCTTCTTTGTCTGTTCCATGGTCATTCTTTCGGGTTTTTCGGGAGGTTCTTCACCTTCTTCCCCTTCTTCTTCAATCTCGTTTCTGTTTTCCTGTTCGGGTATATCTGTGTATTAGTTTAAAATAGTAAAAGTTGTAATTTCGTCCAGAACCCACGGGAATAACGTAACAATACGTTCTTAGTAGTTAGCCAAGATAGAAATCCCGCACACTTAATTAGCTATTTATTATTTGGATTATTGTGTCTATGAAACACGTACTTGTAAATTTTGAAATTAGTCATTAATATTCAAATATTACCAAGTTCTTAAAATTTATATTTGATTTTAGTGCTTAAAAATTAAAAGAACTGAACTAAGAAATAAAATTTTAACAAAAAAAACTTTAGAAAGTCTTGCAACACGAATGACAGATATTTTTGTAATACTACACAGATAACTCTTTTACATTATCTACATTTTATCAGCCGAATTTCCAAACAAAGATTTTTTATATATTATTATACTTATTAGGAAGATACCTAGAAGGTCTATCTCGATTCGTGAAGAAACGGCGCAAAAACCTAATTGGTAAATGTCTGAGACACTTACGTTCAGGTTAAGGCTTAATATCGATTTTAGCAGATACTGAATCGATCGGAACCACAGTTTATACCCTATCGATACTGTATAAACTGTGTCAATTATCGTACGTAGTGACCAATCATAAATGTAATAAAGATAATATGAATCCTGTTTACTAACAGGTTCAACTAAATTGAGGCGGATGAACGGATATCAAAGTTTAAAGTGGCGTGATGAACTTTTAATTTAATAAATGCATTACACAATAGCACGCATGCATTTGATAAATTGACCACTTTATGTAAAACAAAAAGACACGACATGATTCACTTAAATTTAATAAAAAATCATCATTTAGATGTTTGGAGAATATTTTTTTTGTTTATCCATTGTGCAGTATGGCTAAATCGGATCAAAACATATATGTCCTACACATATTGAACGAATAGGTTCAACATAAATTTCCGGAAAAGTGCACTAAATATATAGGAGTACCACAGGGGCCCATATTATTTTAAATCTATATAAATGACTTGCCAGATGTGGGAATATCACAAAAATATACACTTTTTGCCGATGACACAACAATCTCTTTTGACGTAAATGATCTTTTGACAACTTTGTGAAGACCTCTGTTTTTACGCAGGAGAGGGCTAAAGAGTGCTTTTTTTTAAAGAAGTAAGCAAGTAAGAGCTTTTGTGAAATTGCTAACATTTTCTTACCCTGACGGGTGAATATACTAGTTATAAATGAAATGATCATTCTAGAGATATTGGCTTTAATTTCAACTTTAGCTGAGTAGCCTCCGTATTCCAGGACCTCAGTAACCTCCAGCGGCGTCTGGCTAAATAACACCCCTCTTCGGTAGTGTAGTGGTTATCACATCCGCCTGACACACGCGGAAAACTCGGCTTCGATTCCCGACCGGAGAGCTATTTCTTCAGTTTTAAATGTACTATTACGAGTGTGGAACTACGATTTGTGGTACGCGAGACAGTAATATAATTGATTATTATACTAATAAAGGTTGTACAGTATAGTTGGGTTTAGGAATTTAGATCGAGGGTTTCTCTGCCGTACTCACCCCTCTCGTGAATTCCAGGGCTGAGTCCGGCACGTTTTTCTTTAATAATTTGGCACGTTTTCTCTAATAAATTAGATGTATTAGGAAGCCCCTGGCGGATAAGGAGGAGATAATTAGACTGCTTCGAGGGGATATTGAGGAGTTTAGAAAGAAGGAAAGTAGCCCAGTTTACTGTACCGGGAATTTCATCATGACTTTTGGTAAACAAAATAATGGCCCCAATAGTTATGCAGCAGCAGCAGCAGTTAGAGAGACTGTAGTGTTGGTAAAACCAATTCAGAACAGAAATAGTGACGCAACAGAGAAAGAGATTAGGCAAAAGATAGACCCAAATAATATTGGAGCAAACATATTTGGGATGAGGCCTTCTAAAGAGGGCTCAGTAATTATAGAGTATATAGTAATGGGGAAATAGCAAATAGAATTAAGCATAACATATAAGGTAATATGGGAGCAGAATACCGAAAAGAAGTTGCTTCAAATTAAAATTGTGGAGATTGAGCCTAGATAAAATGAAACCTCTGTTGTAGAAGCAATGAAGACAAAATGTAGGTATTATACCAGACAGTGCAGACATTAAGGTAAAGGTATTAAAGCGCATGGTCAAGAAATGCTTGGCAATCCAGGAATATCATCAATTAACATTTAACAATATTATGTTGAATTCTACAATATTAATCAGATTTAGTGCTTGCTCGGTATATGAATATTTTAAATTACTAAGTGCTGCCAGTACAATCACCTGGCTAAGGACTGTACAAGTAATGAAATTTGTGGTGACGCACCTGATACAAAGTATCGTGATAGCAATATTACTCAAAGGTGTCTAAATTGTACTAACGCAAATCGTACATCAATATCGAATTACTCTGTAAATCATTTTGCATATTCGGTTCACTGCTATGTTCAGGGAGTCCGGGAATAACGTTTATATATCTTGAGAGGTGATTGATTCTACAGCTAGAAATATGAAAAGTTCCTATCGACATAGGTCCGGAAAAAGGGAGCTACGGCCTGTTAAATTGAGCCCCCAAATTGACAACAATATTTGTTCCATAGCCATTTCACGTGACGATTCTTATGTTCCACCCCAAACTGTAGATGCTATCGATACCTCTTCGGACATTTGTGTATTTTATAATAATGCTATTAACATAATTTGCACAAGTACTTCTTTTATTCTCATGTATAATTCATATTTGATGGCATAACCTGTGTATATGTTTAATGAAATCGTTTTATGCTGTGAATAACCCTGCTTTAAATGAAAACAAAAATATATGGCTGTCTTTTCGTGCTGGAAATTTAGTTTTAGTACGGCTGTGATTGCAAGTAAGAGCTTTTGTGAAATTACTAACATTTTCCTACCCTAACGGGTGAATATCCTACTCGATATCCTAGTTATAAATGAAATGATCATTCTAGAGATATTGGTCCTAATTTCAACTGTAGCTGAGTAGCCTCCGTATTCCAGGACCTCAGTACCCTCCAGCGGCGTCTGGCTAAATAACACCACTCTTCGGTAGTGAAACAGACCGAACCCTAGGGATGCGAATTGACAAAGAAAAGTTCTAAAATAATGAAATTCACCGACAAAATTAGAATACACTCAGGATTATAAAAAGCTTTTAAGATGCACTTCTTCCATGCAAACCCCGAGAAGCAGGTAAAGAGAGGGTCCAGCCAAGCGCTGGAAATTGCGACACACTTATTTGTGTCTCTTTTTAATACATTTTTCTAATGTGTGAGATCGGATTTTTAATGGTCTCTTGTCGCACCCACACATCAAATGAGGACTTTCGCCTATAAAAACGCCGCAGCAGAAAGAGATCGGCAGAAATGCACTTGCTTTGCAAAAAGCTGGAGACTGGTTCCACCGTAAGAGAAATCCACTCGCTTGGCGAAAAGCTTGAGCCTGGTTCCATCGTAAAATAATCCACTCGCTTTACTAAAAAAAGCTTGAGACTGGTTCCACCTTAAAATTTACACCTATTTTCAATTTCTCTCATTTTGGCTAGAGACTGGCCCGATCCCACTCGCCAAAACTCTTATTCAAATTTTCACATTTTCTGACATCCAACTATAGAGTCGAGTTTCTCACACAGCTTATATAATTTTTCAATCATAAAATAAATTGAACTTATCAATAATTTTCCGGAGCCAAATGAAATTAAGAACAAATCCTAAAATCTCAGCCCTAGGCGCAACTCGCAGGGGAGTCCAGACGGCTTCTTTACAGATAAGTAAATTATTTGGTTTCACTTAAATTCTATACGATTTAATATTTAGACATAATTTTAAGGGACGGTCGAACTTTCAAAACCTCGTGCTTTGGTGTGATCAGATTTTCGTAAATTACGCGGTTTTAATTAGATTTCGGACGGGGAAGTGATTGTGGCCAAATATGTTCAAGTAAACTTAAACTCTCTCTCTTATATCCGAATAGCAAGTTGGGCTAATAGTGTTAGGATTCTTAAAGAAATGGTACAATAGTCCTACGGGACGCGAAAAAAGCCTGCGGGACACGAAAAGAGCCTACGGGACAACCCCCCAAAAGAACCTTGTGACGTAATTCCGTGATCTAAAAAAATTTAAATATATTATATGTCTTGGTCAGATCTTATCCGCAACGCTCTCAACTTGTTACTAATTTTCTTTAGTATGTGCATATATTTTCCGTATGAGTAATGTGAATGTATCGAGCGTAGAGCACAGTGTAAGGGCACAGACCTTAGATGTGTTATTTTTTACTAAGCGGTCACGGTTTACTTCTTGGTTCGGGGCCTGATTGAAATATCGTAAGTTAATTCTCGTAAATATAGGTTTCTTTCTTATGTACATGTTTCCTCTAATAGATAAAATTATTTCATGTTGTATTCAAGTTTTGTATATATTAAAGGTTATTTTCTATTGGGGTAAGTGCGTTTTTGGGGTAAGTGCGATCCCTGGCTATAAAATCGTCAAAGTAACAAATAGATGCGGCAACACTGTGAACACATGTTCGTTAGGTATTACTTTTTACGTCATTCTCATGTGACATGGCTGCATCAACCGACATGTTAGCTGTCAGTATTCAAACGTCACTCTACCGTTTGAATTTGCGAGACGAGTTGGTAAGCATTTTTTTTGAAAATTTATAGTCCTAAGCTTTTCAGTTAAACTTTAAATTTTATGGTGTGGGCATAATCAAATCTGATGTAGTTAATGTGTTTTTGAAAGTTGAATCTGGGTAGAATCTTTACTTTCGTAGTTATATGAGTGTACGCACTTGGCCCAAAAAATTTGATGAAGGGTAAAGTGCGTACACTCATGCTTCCCCCAATTTGGGTTTGTTTGTTTTTCAGAATTCAGTAAACATACCATGTGTATATAAAAGAAAATCCAAAAGGGCTACACATTACACCCAGGAGTACTTGCTCGAGGCCATCGAACAAGTTAAAAGTCGCACATTGTCCATGAGAAGAGAATGCTCTATTTACAGAATTCTATTATCGACACTTGCTGATCACGCCAAAGGGCGGAGGGGCGCGAAAAGCCGTAAACTCGGAAGAGACTTGGATATCCCATTCGAAGATGAACAACAAATTGCTGATTCCATCAGAGCAATGGGAAAGGGTGGATTTGGCTTGACAAGATCGGAATTGCTTGAGAAAGTTGGAGAATACGTGGCAAAGAACAAATTGAAACCAGATTTAAAGGTGGCATTCCGGGTCCTGACTGGTTCTTCGATTTCCGGAAAAGACACAGGCTGTCGATTAAGAAGCCTCAACCTGTGGAGATGTACAGAATGAAAAGCCTGGATCCGTTCGTTATCAACGAATATTTCGCGATGCTGAAGAGTTTGATTATCGCACTTGGCCTTCAAGATAAGCCAGATCAAATTTGGAACCTAGACGAAATAAGTTTTTGCATGGACCCTAAAAAAACTAAAATTGTTGGTGCCATTGGATATGCTGCAATACGAACAATCAGCACACCAGGAAGAGAAAATGCGACCGTTTTGATGTCCTGCAGTGCAGCTGGGTCAAAAGGCACACCACTCGTCATCTTCATGGGGAAACACGTTTACGACGAGTGGACTGCTCCGGAGGAAGACTCCACAAATCCAGAGATTGTTTACGCTGCTACAAAAAAAGGCTGGATGGAATCAGAGGTCTTTCAAAACTATTTTACAAACGTTTTGATTCCAAACTTCAAAGGTAAGCGCCCTATACTCTTGGTGTACGATGGTCATGCTACGCACATTAGTATCAGTCTAATTAAAGAGGCTATGAAGGAACAGATAACTATCTTGAAGCTTCCTCCACACTCCAGTCATCTGCTCAAACCTCTAGATGTCGCCGTCTTCAAACCAATCAAGGACCGGTGGGACATTAAACTAGTGAAATGGCAACGAGAAAATCCGGGCCAGGAAATATAAAAAAAAACCCTTTCGAAGCGGGCTAAAATCACATGGCAAGAAACAGACCCTGTGATACTTCAAAATGGGTTCAGGAAAGCCGGTATACATCCCTTCAATGATCGAGTTATAGCGCCCGAAAAGTATGATCCCGTAGTCTATAGAAGATGGCAGGATAGTAGAAAAGTTGTTCATGTGACAGCGGAAGATGAAGCTGAAGATGAAGGAGAAACTGTTGAACCACCAGATAAAGAGCCGTCCCCTGGTCCATCAGGCATATCAGCCAAAAACCTTCACTCTGATACAAATAAAGTCATAACATTCGAGCAAATCTTAGCCGAAAGCATGAAACCTGTTGATAAAGGTATTGAAACAAAAAAGCCTAAGAAGAGAGTATCAACTGGAGCTGAGGTCATAACAAGAAACGATGTCTTACTGCGTCTGAAAGAAAGAGAAGAGGCACAAAAAAAAAACAAAAAGAAAAGAAAGGAAGAAAAAATAAGAACAATGAATCTTTAGCTTCGGACAGTGACGAAGATATTGAACAACGATTGAATATACAGAAGAAGACTCAGGCGATTTAGAAGATATACGTAAGGAAATAAGTGAAGAGAACGCTGATCTACATGAAGTGACGAGAAGCTTATCCGAATTATCTGTTGACAACTGGGTTTTGGTTAAATTTACAAGAAAGAAAAATATTAAATACTATGTGGGAAAAGCAGTATAAATCAATGGTGAAGAGGTAGAGATTAAATTTTGTAGAAAAAGTGAGTTCTTCAGAAAAAAATCAATATTCAAGTTTCCTTTTGTTGACGACATTTCCACTGTGTCCAAAACTGATATTGTGAAGCTATTAGACCAGATCCAGAGATAGGAAGACGAGGAGAAATACCTTTCCAAGTAGCATTTACAGGCTATACAGTAGAATAAATTTCCCAAAAATGCATTTTTAGTTCTAAGTTCGTTGGTTTAGGCTTGAAAAGTTATTTTTTAATTTTAGGAATATTAATTTTAGCCTCAAAAAAATCATTTTCTACTTCTAGAGTTTCTCAGTTTGAGCTTTGTTCTCATTTTTAGGATTAGGTAAATTTTTAATAGTCTGTTGTCTTCTATAAGTGAACGAGTTTGTAACTTTTTTATTATTAAAGATATCCTAAATCTGAAAAAAGCATTTCATTTAGAAAAAAACGAGCGAAACGCCCTTGCCCCACAAATTATCAAGTTGAGCTCATACACAAAGTTAAACGCAAAGACGCACTTACCCCATTTGTGGGTGATAAGTGCGTACACTGACATTAATATATTTTTTTCAACTATCAAGAAGAAAAAAAACATTTTGAAATAGTCAAAATGTAGTCCTGAATATTTGCCTTTTAGGCAAAAAAAAATCGTGGGTCACCGGAAATATATAGGGAACCTTAGAACTGCCTATATTTGAACTATGTTAATTTTGTATCGCACTTACCTCAACTGACCAATTAATACTGCGTTTTCATTAAACTGTACAGGAAACAAAAATAGTTGTATAAAAAATGGTAATTTGTGTTTTATTGCCAGTATTGACTGGTCACTTACGAAATTATATATCTTTAATAATTTGGCACGTTTTCTCTAATAAATTAGGTGTATTAAGAATCTGTGGTTTGATTTACATGACGCGCCATTCCCTCAAATTTCCCTAATTGTGTTTCGTCGAAGCGCATTCGGGGTAAGTAAAATTGTGCAAGATATAAAACTAACACAACGAAGGTATGGATTTTCTTTTTAATCTATTTTGACGGTATTTGGCAAAATAAAGATAAAGCACAACTTATCTCATTCCACTATGTTGAATCGACCCGGGTAGGTTATACTACAATAGGTTTATTTAGATTCATTCTTTCATAACAAAAATGTTGAATTTATTAACTAACACGCTTTTACAGTTGTTTAATTCAAAATATATTCCTAATAATACCATTATTGGCACTAATCTCACAATAAGATTCAAATACCTACTCTTATAAATACTATAGTACTACATTGCAAAATTATTAAGTATACACATAGGGCATGTTTCACATGGAATTGGCATTAGCAATGCGAGCATAAGCTCGCGTGTTGTTTAAACAAGTAATAATATGTAAATATTTAAAACTACAAATAAAAAAAGCTGCAGCATGTAAAGTATTTTTCCGTTCCACACTAATACGTTTCAAATATTTCCACTGTTCAGAAAGTAAAATCTAGTTAGACCTAGACCGGTATATTACGTTCTTCCTTAATGTCAAAATACTTGCTATGATTCAAAATTGCGTTAGATGTTACATAAATTCTTAAACGCCTAATTAAAATTAAATTAAGCGTATTATATTTTAAAGCCGAATCGAAAACAGCACGATGTTTTGAATATCATTCCAATAGAAGCAGGAATTTTAAGCACATCTACCTCCGCTATTTTTAAAGATATAAAGTCGGTTAGAGCCGAGAAAAAATATGGGCAAGTCTAATCTACTTTCAAAATTATTCAAGATTTTATAGTTTTCGAGAACGTTTTAAAAAAAACCTTAAATTCTCGATAGCTAAGTATAAATTTGACTATTTCATGCCATTATTGCAGATATCTGCAATGCCGTATTTAAACAATTCAAGATCCTGATGATGGCTCGAATAGTAAATGTGGCGCAAAAAGTTGCATAACCCCAATCTATAGAGGAGAAAGGTTCATTAATGACATCATGCGACCTTTACTATTCGGGCCATTATCAGTATCTTGAAATTTTTTAACACGAAATTGTGCTTTATTAAAATGATAACTTCTTTGGGGGGTCGTTCAGCATATTCAAGCGTCACGGGTCAGGCTCATTCATTCGGGTAAAAAAGCTTCAAAATCGAAAATACATATATGACACCAGAATCCAAATAAATCATCTTTATGTTCAAGTTCAGACTAAAAGTCTGCGACTGGGAATTAGTATTTTTTTACATGGAAATGATTATAAATTAAATTGGCATATTATCTTCGTAAAAACGAACAAAACTGTAGCACACTGTACAAATAAAAACTATTAAAATGTCGCGTATTGACCTACCGAAGCGACCTTTGGACTGCATGGTTAAGCAATAGTAATTACCTTGTCCATACTATAACAGGTAGTATTAAAATTATAGCTGATTTTAATAACAAAAAAAGGAGTGGACGCAAGTAAAATTGGCTGCTTTTTCTATGCATGTAAATTAGTACAAAATAATCGGTTATGTTACTAAATGCGCAAGTGAATAAAAGTGGTACCTAACATTAACTAGTTATTTTTGCCTGCAATTATATTATCTGTCCAATTAATTCTTATCTGAAAAAGTAAAATTACAAGCACTTGAAAGGCATTTTTTTATCAAAGAAATATTTTCTATAAGCTATTACATATTATTGACAAAAGCAACTACATCTATGTTTTAGTGGCCTATTTATTAAATGAAGAATTCAGGAATTCAGTTAATCCGCAAAAAAATCAATAGAAACAAAATAAATAATAAATTTACTTGCCAGAATGAGTTTCATACTTTCACTAGTGTCACATATTTTGTTGTACCTTTATACGAAGCCATGAACAATGCAACTGACATAAAATGCATTAAAAGCTTAGAAAAAGTGTATCCACTTATCTCGGTTCATAAATATCCAGTGGCGGATCAATAAATAAATATACCCTCAAATACATATACACATTAGTAATATATTAAAAATAAAAAGAAATATGATCAGTGTGCCAACTTTCGATTCATTTTCCCTTCTACCTGCACGTTTTTATTTTAAAAATTATTCCCTAATAAAATATCAAATTCTTACCAATGCAATGATACTAAAAATCCTCTCCTACGTAAATAACTTTTTAATTTAAAAATCGCGGCAGAGGAGAATTAATAATGCTGTGCATTTATATTAACACAAAAAGGTCCTAAATAAGATCAGGAACTAATGTTGACATTAGTGACAGTTGAATTCGCTCGGTTGAGGGAAAGCTGGTAACCTCTCCTCCGGATTTCGGCATCGAGTCTATGTGCTCAAGGCAAGGTTAACGGTCGATTTCCCCTGGTCAAACTTTCCGCTGAGTTATTAGAAACAAAACATTAATCCGAAAGAAATGTATTATTAATAATGTTAGTAAATGTAATAATAACTTAGAGTAAACGTGCACAGCACATTTTACTTCCAATTGTTGTGATAATTAACCGATATAATGCGCTATCATATATATTTACTCTCTTGTTTTTTAGTAATTTGGTATAGCAGGGATTTAAAGTATTTGTAAAGAAATACGGTATTTTAAATGATTAAAAAATATGTGAACAAATAAAAATAAAATAAACAGCATCAATAGATTAACAGGTCTCAGCTGTATTTTTTTTTTGATGCGCCGATGTAACTACCTCAATTTTATCATCTCAAATCAACCAGAGGTTGGTCAGGTGACCTCTCCGATTTTGATAATTTTTGGTACAACCTACCCATCTAGTACCTAAAAAATCCCAAATTTCAAATTTTTCTGACAAGTAGTATTTTTAACTGATTTTTAAAAATCAAAAAGTGACCATTTTTTCTAAACATATACACAGAACGAAAAGACCAACCATGGATGACACGGGAGATTCTTGGCCTGATGGAAGAACGGAGACAAGTGAAAAGTAGAGACTCCAAGAAACATAAAGAACTTGACAGAGTAATCGGACAGAAAATCAGAGAAGCCAAACAACGCGACATACAAAAGAAATGTCACGAAATCAAAATGCTTGAAGAAACACACGATCACTTCAATCTCCATAAAAAAGTAAAATAAGCTACGGGAATATACAAACACCATATTTTGGGACAGCTAGTAAACAACAATGGAATTGTTATATGTGACGAAAGACATAAAGTCGAAACCTGGAAAGAATACCTCTCGCTGCTTTTCAAAGATAATAGACCAGAACAAATTATGATCGATAATTCGGGAGACAACACAGATGAGGTTGAAAAAGCTATAAAACGTATGAAAGATAACAAACCACCTGGCCCAGACACACATTCACTCTGAGCTTCTAAAACTTCTCGATGACGAACAAATATTTTTAATTACATATACACAACCGGAAACATACCCCCTATCAACATTCATACCTAAGAAACGCAGCGCCAAACAATGTTCAGAGTACCGCTTGATAAGTCTCATGAGCCACCTCTTGAAGATGTTCCTCAGAGTAGAGTGCCCAACGCATTTTCACAGAATGAAGGCCTTATTATATTAATTCAAAATCCGAAGGTAATAAAAATTCAGAACGGACAAAAGGGCAGTATACCTAAAAATCGAGATTATTATATGAACGTGTAGGATATTAAATTATGAATGTTTTCATGTAAAATTCATCTACATTTTGTACGAATTATATTTTTATCATTGCTTGAAATATGCAGATTACATTCGCCCTTACGGCAAAAAAAAATTGAAATATCTCCCTTTGAACCTGGGCAAAATCTGATTGAAATATACTCATTTTTGTATTCACCTCGCATTCTCTCCGAAATGAAGGCTCAAATCAAAAAATTTTATTCTTGCAAAAAGTTTGCCTTAAGTATTTAGAATAGATAGGTGCATGAATAATTTTTTTTTCTCAATTGTAATGGAAAAATAGAATTAAACGTAAAAAAGTAATTTTCTTCTAGCTGCGACCGTCCGATCTCGCGCTTCCTGAGTACTCTCGTATCTCACTTTTCTCCATAGCTTCCTCTCTCTCGCGCCTATTGTACAATAAAATAAGTGCTTTTACACCATTACGGGTTAGAATACTAATAATAATAATAGCTATTATTAATTGAATAAAGTCAATGAAGACATTTTCGATTATACTGAAATTTATTTTTCCTATACGCTGCTAGGTAATAAAGAAGTAGAAAAAAATCATATACTTAATGCAATTGCTATTAAAAAAAAGACTAGCTTTTATTCAGAATAGAAAAACTCAAAATGTAAAAAAATCTTTATAATAACGAAATCTATTTATCTTCTGTATCTTCTTCAAGAATAGACACAATGACTTCAATATTGCCTTCCAGTATTTTTTTTTGCATGATCCTATGCAACCTATTTAATTTTTTCTACGTGGACAAGCTTTACTTTCATACAATCTAAAAAAAAATCGAGTAAAAAATTAATTAATTAAGTTTTATTATGTACCGATTTAATCTAATAATAAGTTACCTATTTACATCCAAAACAGTGGAATTTATTTATCCACTCTGTTTTTAGTTAAAAAAAAAAACAGTTAACGAACTTTTTATCTGAACGAACACTCTTATAAAACGAATTTCAGGTTCGCAACTATAGTGGGGGATTTACCAATATTTTTGATAAGAAAACAAATTCCGAACCAACTGACAACAAATTACTATCCTCTATTCGCTATGTGCGTTACACGACGCGACATCTGGTGGTACAAAATGTGGCGAATTTCTTGGCTACGCAACACGACAGGTACATCGGAAACGATTGAAAATTCACAAAAAGTTTTTGATTTTAGTGCAATATAATTAGTTCTGCAGATATACGTTGATATATGAGAATATTTATCGATTCGACTAAAAAAAGCCAAGTTCGATATTGAATTTTGTGTGTATTCAGCAAAACTTCGTAGGTTATGAAAGCGTAAACATGAGAATATCATAATAACAAAAATTCGATTCATGAGGTTTTACTGAAATTACTTTAGAATGAGTGAAGACGATTTAGAATAATTTATATTTCAATCTGGAAATTGATAGACAAACTGAAATTAAGTTATTAAATATATTTTTCGGGAATATTAGTGCTGTCCATTGCACTAATCATAAGAACCGGCTTCGAAAATAGGTATATCACACAGGTTATGATACTTACCTTTGTTGATTCTGGTGTCATATGAGCACCGTCGGTTTTGAAGCATTTTTTGGGTTTTATGGAAAGATTACATCAAATGGGAAACATTAACGCAAAAAAAAATTGCGGATGAAGCACATTTTCTCAAAATAAATTGAAAATTAATTTTGATTTTGTGTTGGGCGTGGTTGGTCAAGCGCGTAGCGCGCTCGCCTCAATGCGCTTCTTTGGCCAATTAAAGTAAGTTTCGAATATTTTTGCTTAATCTGGAATACGTTAATTAGGGTTAGTTTTAGTTAGTTTAGGTTAGTTTGTGTTAGTATGGGTTGGTTTTGCTTAGTTTATGATAGCGAAGAGAAAAGGTCGTGTAGCGCGCTTTTCTTTTTATTTTGGTTAATTTAGGGTTAGTCTCGGTTAGTATGGGTTAGGTTTGGTTAGTCTGAGTTAGCTTGCTTTAGTTTTGGTTAGTTCGGGTTAGTTTTAGTTAGTTTTGGTTAGTCTGGGTTGGTTTTGCTTAGTTTGGAATATACTTTGGTTACATAGGGTTAGTCTGGGTTAGTTTTGGTTAGTATGTGTTAGTTTTGGTTAGTCTGGGTTGGTTTTGCTTAGTTTGGGATAGGGAATAGGCAATAAGCGCGCGTAGCGCGTTTGTCTCTTTACGTTCGTTAATTAGGGTTAGTTTGGGTTAGCTTTGGTTAGTATGGGTTGGCTTTGGTCAGCCTGTGTTGGATTTGCTTGTTTTGAGATAGCGAAGAGAAAAGCGCGCGTAGCGCACTTGTGTTTTTTCTTTGGTTAATTAGGGTTAGTCTGGGTTAGTTTTCGTTAGTATGGGTTTCTTTTGGTTAGTCTGGGTTAGCTTGGATTAGTTTGGGCTAGTTTTTGTTGTTTTGGGTTAGTTTTGGTTAGTATGGGTTAGTTTCGGTTAGGCTCGGTTGGTTTTGCTTAGATTGGAATAGCGAAGCGCGCTTGTCTCTTTACTTTGGTTAATTATGGTTAGCCTGGATTAGTTTTGGTTAGTTTGTGTTAGTCTGGGTTGGTTTTGGTTAGTTTGGGTTAGTGCCGGCTAATTTGGGTTAGTGTTGGTTATTTTGGGTTAGCTGTGGTTGATTTACGACAAGCGTGCGTAGCGCGGTTGTCTTTTAAAATTATTTCATTTTATGACAAATATACTTGATCTAGGGCATTTATTGGAAAATGAACAAATTGAGTCGACAGTGTACTGGGAGTAAACTTTTAGTACTTATATATACATGTATGGCTAAACAGCCAGGGTTAGTTTTGCTTAGTCTGGGTTACTTTTGGTCAATCTGGGTTAGCTTGAGTTAGTTTACGTTAGTCTGGACTAGTTTTGGTTAGCTCGGGTTATTTTGCATTAGTCTGAATTAGTTTTGGTTAGTTAACAGGCACATGGGAGCCCTTTTGGTTAGTCTGAGGCATATAAGGAACAAGCGCGCGGTGTGCGCTTTTTTAGTTACTTTGACAAGTTGTTATTCTACTTTATGAAACATGCTCCTAGACTTGGCAATTTGGTTACTTGAAAATCAAGAAGGTTAGCCAAGTCTGACAACATTGCAAGTAAATTGTCATCATTAACGTCATATTGGGAGAGTTTTCGCATTTAAATGTCACTAAACAGCCTCATTTCCGAAATTTCTTTTTCAATTTTTGGCGTCAAAAGTGCTTCATCCGCAATTTTTTTTTGCCTTAATGTGTTCCATTTGATGTAATCTTTCCATTGAACCCAAAAAAATCTTTAAAATCGACAGTGCTTATATGACACCAGACCCTTTTTCGATGCATTCCACGTGTATATTTGTATAGTAGCTGAAGAAAGTTTCAAATTTCTCCGACTCGCGCGCACGATCGTTCGTCATTTCTCCCACTACCCTAACGCACAGAGCGAATAGTCACAAAGAAGCTGATACTAGAATCTTGTTGCATTATACTCTCTGCTAAACTTTGTATGTATTATTTGACACGCATAGTGGACTCCAATGACACTGATGTACTTGTACTTCTGGTACATATTAAAAATATATATTTCTAGAGAATTTGGGTAAAATGTGGAAGAGGAAATTCGGTGCGATATGTAGCCGTTGATGACATCAACTTAGAAGAAAAACTTGCAAAAAAAATTTGCCTGCATTTTATGCTCTAACGGGTTGGCATACAACCAGCCAATTTTCAGGATTAGGAAAAATAAAATGTTGGAAAATTTATCTAAATTATTCCGATTATTTAGACGGTATTGGGATCCAGGAATTTTCAGATGGCATGTTCAATAACATAGAAAAATTTATCATAAAATTATTTTCAACAAATCCAAACATTTCGTCTATTAATATTTTCAGGACACTATTGGCCTCTTCATCGCTAATTGAAAAAACTAGCCCCTACAAAAAATAGTTTAAAATTTTGCAGTATGAGAGCACATTATCAAACTAAGGTGTGCTTCAGTTCTTTAGAACCAAATCCCCTATTACCAGAGGTGACAGAATGCGGATGGAAATTTGAGGAGGCAGGTGATATCCAAATTATCCTCAATTTTAACAACATCAGCATTTCCTTCGGATGTAAAAGTATTTATTGCATGTGGATGTAAAAAAGGTAAATTATTATTAGATTAAATAGGTATAATTTTTTATTAGATTGTATGGAAGCAAGCTTTTATATTTTATATATTTTCCCACCCCCCTTAACTTTTTTGTGCCACTGTTTAGAAAAAAGATGTAAATATAAAAGTTGTAGTGCTGGAGAAGTAGTTCTCAGAAAACATATTTTTGTCTATACAGGGTGTTGCAAAAAGTGCGAAAAACAAAAAATATATATTTTTTAAATTGGACACCCTGTATATTTCTCCTCAGGACGAAAGAACTTTATTCTCGGATTACAAAAATATATAATTTATCTACATTTGCTTGAGTCATTTCTGAGCTATTTGCCTTTAAAAGTTGACAAAGCATGAATTCAAACCAATCGAAGTAGCCTTGCTCGCCATTAAGAAAAATATGAAATGTGTCAAAATAGCCGTGAATGACAGTGACAAAAACAGCAATTATGTCAAATTAATGGCTCTATTTTTTATGAAGGTTCCCTAACTGGCGAAAGATATTTACAATTTTTAAATCAGGAAACAGAGATTCTCTTGGTATGCTTCCAACTCGCCAATCTGCTCAAATAATAGGCGGGGAACCGTCCACTGGCCACCGAACAGCCCAGATCTAACGCCCTTAGATGCTTTTTTGTGGGGATATTTAAAAACGTAATGGTGTAAAAGCACTTTTTTTATTGTACAATAGGCGCGAGAGAGAGGAAGCTATGGAGAAAAGTGAGATACGAGAGTACTCGCGAAGCGCGAGATCGGACGGTCGCGGCTAGAAGAAAATTACTTTTTTACATTTAATTCTATTTTTCCATTACCATTTGAGAAAAAATATATATCCATGCACCTATGTATTCTAAATACTTAAGGCAAACTTTTTGCAAGAATAAAAATTTTTGATTTGAGCCTTCATTTCGGAGAGAATGCGAGGTGAATACAAAAATGAGTATATTTCAATCAGATTTTGCCCAGGTTCGAAGGGAGATATTTCAATTTTTTGATTTATTTTGCCGTAAGGGCCAATGTAATCTGCATAATATTTCAAGCAATGATAAAAAATATAATTTGTACCAACATGTAGATGAATTTTATACGAAAGCATTCATAAATTAATATCCTACACGTTCATATAATAATCTCGATTTTTAGGCATACTGCCCTTTTGCCCGTTATGATTTTTATTACCTCCAGATTTTGAATTAATATAATAAAACCTTCATTCTGTGAAAATGTCAGCTTGTAACCCCGAGGTGCCCACACAAGTCAAAATAAGTTATAAGTAGCACTCTACTATCAGGGTTATACACCAGCGTATATATAAGCTCTGTGAAGAGCACATTGGAAGAACGCAATTTGGTTTCAGGAATGCAAGGGGTATTAGAGAAGCACTTTTCTATGTCCAAGTGCTATTTCAAAGGTGTCGTGATATGAACTGCGATGTGTATGCATGCTTCGTGGATTATCAAAAGACATTTGACAGAGTCCGACATGGAAAACTGGTGGAAATTCTTAGACGAATCGGATTAAACGACTGGGATCTAACAATTATTATTGTAAATCTTTATTGGGGCCAAACAGCAAATATACGAATAGAAGGTGAAGACAGCGATGCAATTGAAACACAAATAGGAGTACGACAAGGATGTATCCTCTCACCCCTATTATGTAACCTATACTCAGAAGAGATATTTAAAGAAGCCCTAGATGACATAGAACTAGGAATATCTATAAACGGCCAACAATTGACCAATATAAAGTACGCAGACGACACCCTGATACGATAGATAAGACCAAATTCATGATCATCCGGAAAGGAACCATCGGCACGGGCCAACTGACTATCAGAAACCAACAAATTGAAAGAGTTGCTTCCTACATGTACCTAGGCATGGGATCATTCTCGTGAAATTAAGTACCGGATTGAAAAATCCCGAGCGGCCTTTCTAAAAATGTCAAATCTTTTCAAAAGCCACGACCTTAATCTAACAACAGAAATAAGAATGCTTCGCTGTTATGTGTTCCCAGTGTTGCTTTATTCAAAATATCAACAAGATATTAAGATCAATTATAGACAGGATGTTGCAATTTAACTACAAAAATTAAAACTATAACATAGTTTATACATTAAGTGTCAGACCGAATTTAAAATTTAAAAAATATATATTATGTGCCTCACATTTATAAGCACACAACTGAAGTAAAACTTGCGAGGAGCCAACCGCTGATGGTATTTTGGTGTTCCCATTATTTTTGTGTGTTTTACGGGGTTTCTCGCTTATGAATAGAGATACAAGGATGCGGTTTTCGCAATAGTTGGCTACTTTTTTCTGAAACTGAAAATGCCACACACAGATTTTTCCTAGCCCTCTTAGTTTCTAAGATACAGGGCGAAATTGAAAACGTTGCATTTTTGGACCCCCCTCGTATCTCAGTTATTGTTTATCTTATCGGAAAGGTAAAAAATGTTTCTTATGCATTTTTTTACGTAGATTCCAGTGGTGCAGTTAGATTTTTTTCAAGTTTTTCAGTTTTTGAGATATTGACTACAGTTGTTTTTTTCTTAAATAGAACACCCTGTATATTATTTTTTTTATATTAACTACCTCGTTGTGGGCTTTCTAAAAATATAATATAGTCTATACTTATTTTCATAAATAAAATTAAATGCATTTTTTACTTTTCAACATGTGTTTTATGGGGTTCTTCGCTTATGAGTGGAGATAAAAAGATGCGGTTTGCGCAATAGTTTGCTACTTTTTGATGAAATGAAAGATGCCATAATTTCTCGTGGCTCTCTTAGTTTCTGAGCTACGGGGTAATTTTGAAAATTTGTCGAAAAATGTGTTGGAAACCGTTTTTGCATTTACAATAACTTTTTAAATAACCGAGATACAGGGGGTGCTTGAAAACGACAAATTTTCAAAATCACCCCGTAGTCAGAAACTAAGAGAGCCACGAGAAATGTAATTATGGCATCTTTCATTTCATCAAAAAATAGCAAACTATTGCGCAAACCGCATCTTTTTATCTCCACTCATAAGCGAGGAACCCCATAAATCACATGTTAAGAAGTAAAAAAATGTATTTTTTTATTTTATTTATGAAAATAAGTATAGACTATATTACATTTTTAGAAAGCCCACGACGAGGTAGTTAATATAAAAAAATAATATACATTCCATTTAAGAAAAAACAACTTTAGTCAATAGATAGATAGATAGATAGATAATTTATTGGTGTCAATAACTTTACAGTCTTACACAAGTCATAAAATTAAGAAGAATGAAGTACATGAGTTGTTAAAAATAAGGTTCAATCACTAAGAAACAGAAAACAAAATAACAATAGAAACAATACAAACCTACTACCCACAAGTCAACATAATTTAAAATGACAGACAGACAGAACCGTATAAATATAGACAAATATGCTATTAAGTATAGATTTAGGATATCATAACATGGGCATAGGCTGGTTAAGGATACAATAATAATAAAATAAAATGCACCTACACTACAATAAATTTTACTAGAGCAAGTCTTGATCAGGATCTGAGCGCATATGTCATATATTCAGAGGCGTGGTTATAAACTCATCAACAGAGTAAAAGTTGTGTTTTAAGAGAGTATCTCTGATCAGAACTTTAAATTTTTTCAGAGTCAGCTGGCGAGTGGAGCATTGTAATTTATTGTAAAGATTAAGGGGCAGTGAATTATTTTTTGACTTTTGCAGTTTTAGATAAGGGGGCCGTAATTGCTCTGCACCTCTTGTGTTATAAGAATGAAAATCGACATTTTTTTTATATTTATCTTTATTTTTATGAGTTTCAACGAGGCAGTTAAGGATGTAAATACACGGAAGGGTTAAAATTTGTAAATCCATGAAAAACGGCCGACACTGGTCCCTACAGTGAAGACCCAAAATTATCCTCAAAGCTCTCTTCTGGAATCGAAAAACTCTTATTGAGTGAGAAGAATTACCCCAAAGAACCACACCATATGAGATGTGTGAATAAAAAAATGCATAGTATGCACTTAAAAGACCGCCAATATCCATAAAGCCTCTAAGCTGTCTCAGAAGAAATAAGCTTGAAGAGAGTCTTTTGCATAAGCTATCTATATGGGCATGCCATGTCAACCCATCATCCACAATCAAACCCAGCAGTTTAACACTTTCTCCACTGCGGACCTGAGGATTACTTGACAGAATCAGCCTCTGGGCTTTGTCCTCATTTAAGGTAAGTTTATTTCCCTCAAACCATATCCTGGCCCTTGACATAACAGAAATCATGCTGGTCTGCAGTTCCTCAACACTCTCGGAGGATGAAAGCAATGTTGTATCGTCAGCAAATAAAAAACAGGGATTCTGCTCCAGAAACGTACATAGATCATTGATATAAAGTGTAAATAGTATGGGTCCGATGACTGACCCCTGTGGGACTCCAAACTTTACAGGACAAGTGTTAGAGATGTCACCATAGTTGCCAGTGCATTGACGTCTGTTAGTAAGGTAAGATCTAAAGAAAGCCAGGGCAACTCCTCTAAAGCCATAAAATGCTTCCAACTTATTCAGCAGGATCTCTGGGTGGACACAGTCGAAGGCCTTGCTGAGGTCGCATAGAGTCAGACCAGTATGCTTGCCCCCTTCAAGGCCCATGACAATGCTATTAACCATGTTGAGAATTGCTTGGGTTGTTGATAGACCAGTTCTAAAACCAAATTGGCCAGGATGCAGGAGGTTATGATGATCTAAGTAGTTAGTCAGTCTAGTCTTAATCAATTTCTCAAACACCTTTCCAAAAATGGGTATAATGGATATGGGTCGGTAGTTTGATGGGTCCTCCCTCTCGCCCTTTTTGAAGATCGGTATAACCCTGCTAACTTTGAAATTTTCTGGAAAAAGCCCTTGCTCAAAACATAGATTGAAAATTAAGGTCATTGGAATAGCCAGAATGTCCTTGGTATGTTTTATAATAGCAATATTTAATTGGTAAACATCAACAGCCCTAGAATGTTTTAAACTATTTATTGCTTCGATGACCTCACTAGGAGTAACGGGGCTAAGAAAAAAAGAATTGGCACATGAGGGCATTGAAAGCATTGAAAGTGCAGTCAAATTGACACTGGAATCAGGAATCCTTTTAATGAGCTTTTCGGCAACGGTCACAAAATAGTCGTTAAAAGTCTGAGGATCAATACAAGTTGAACCACCGCTGTTACAACCATTGTTAGACTCGTAGTTGATCAATTTCCAGCTATCTTTTACCTTGTTTGTTGAGTCAGAGATAAAACCCTGATAGGCAGTTCTTTTGGTTTCCTCAAGGCACTTTTTGTATAATTTTCTAAAGTGCCGATAGGCTCTCATGGACTCTTCATTACCAAAGAAGTCGGCTATTGATTTGAGAGCTTGTAGCTTATTTCTCATGTCATGCAGTTCCTGGTTAAACCAGTTGACAGGAGCAATTTGCTGGGAGTTGGGCACCCTTTTCAAGGGAGCGTGTTCACACACTATGTTGCTGTAAGTATTGATCAGAAAATCAGATATTCTTGAGGCCGATTCTAACTCATAAAACTCAGACCAATCCAAACTCTGTAGCGCAGTACTCATTCTAAGCAAGCCTACCTCAGAGATCGACCTTCTGTATGAATGCCCATGTCGATGGATTGATTGGGAAACCCTAAAGTAAAATGTCAGCCCATAGTGATCTGACAGACACGGATCCAAGATTGATGCAAGAGACATATCACTCGACAAATTGGAAAAAACATTATCAATGCATGATACAGCCCGACCAAAAACACGGGTTGGCATGCTAATTTTTATTTCAACATTGAAAGAGGTTAGTAAATAGGTAAGCTCCTGCACAGAGGGAGAGGTATCATGTAAGAAGTTGATGTTGAAATCCCCGACCACAATAATATTTTTATATTTAGCTGTTAACTCAATAAGAAGGAGTTCAAACAGCACAAGAAAATCATTCAAATTCCCATTACATGATCTGTAAACTGTGACAACAATAGTGTGTTTCATGATTTCAATGCCACAAAACTCAGCTGTAATCTCTTTGGAAAATTTGCCAAGATCTATGCAGATACAGAGATTCGAAATTTCAGCTTTAACCAGAGTGACCACGCCTCCATGTCTCTGCTCGGATCTACAAAAAGAGGTAATCATTGAATAATTAATTATTTTAACCTTTGCTAATTGTTCAAAAGTTAACCAGTGCTCAGCCAAGCAAACAACATCAAAAGTACTCTTGTTTAAGAATAAATTTAGCTCATTCAATTTGCTAGATAGACAATATCTCAAAAACTGAAAAACTTGAAAAAATCTACCACTGGAATCTACGTAAAAAAATGCATAAGAAACATTTTTTACCATTCCGATAAGATAAACAATAACTGAGATACGAGGGGGGTCCAAAAATGCAACGTTTTCAATTTCGCCCTGTATCTTAGAAACTTAGAGGGCTAGGAAAAAACTGTATGTGCCATTTTTAGTTTCACAAAAAAGTAGCCAACTATTGCGAAAACCGCTTCCTTGTATCTCTACTCATAAGCGAGAAACCTTGTAAAACACAAGAAAATGGGACACCCTGTAGACTGGCTTGGTATTTTTGGAATTATTTCGGTATTTTTTGGTAATATTTGTCATTTTTGGTAATATTTGAGATTATCTGGTAATATTTGGTATTATATGATATTTTGTCTGATATTTTATAAAAGTAGGTAGCAGTTAGCGCATGCAAAAATAAAATAATTAGGGATTAGGTAATAGTTTAGGTATCTCTCTTGGTATCTGTTTAGGAAATCTAATAATACCTAACGTGTACATATTTGTTTACATTAAATATTTACATGTTTTGTTTAGAATATTAGTATAATTTTAACTAAGAAATACCGTTACAATAATAGGACAATAAACAATATAAATTTTATCCACTTTTGATTATTAAACTGAATTTCTAAATTAAATTATTTAGGTATTATTTGGTATTTTTTTGTATTACTTGCCAATTTTTACGATAATTGGTATTTTTTTGCATAATATTGGTATTTTCTGGTATTTTTGGTATTATTTGTCAAATATGGCAATTTTAGTGTACAAATTATAGTCAGCGGTTAACCCCTCGAAAACTTCTGAAAGATATATTAGAAATTGAGTTTTTATTTTTTTTAAGTTTTTTTCTCAACTCTTGCCCCCGGTTTCCACACTTGAATGATTTTTTGCTTTTTTGCCGAAAACCATGTTTCTCTAACTTTTTTTATATTTTTTTTGTCTCACTTCGTTTTATACTACTTTTATTAACTTTCCGAACAATTTTTTACGTTTTTTTATGAATCTTTTTTTCGTATTTCGTTTTAAAATACTTTCATTAACATTCCGAACAAATTTTTCCTTTTTTTAATTTCCTTTTTCTTATTTGATTTTATAATATTTTTATTAACTTTCCAAAGAAGTTTTTTTTTATTTTTTTTTCCTATTTCGTTTTATAATACTTTTATTTAACTTTCCGAACATTTTTACGTTTTTTTCAATTTTTCCAATTTTTTTCAAAAAAATTTTTTTTTCATAGCCTTTTTTTTCTTCCAATTTTTGCCATCCCCGACCTCGTAGTTTGGGTATCCGGCGAGTTGGGGGTAATATTCCCTCCCTCACTGATTACCCCGTGAAAACTGGGTTACTCGCTTGTCAGATTTTCGATCCGAGGCTCTGTTGCAGAGTTATCGGCAAAAAACGGTTCCCGGTCACCCTCATATTATGGTCAAAGGTAGTCCCCTATGAGGTTTTTTTCTACTCCCCTCTCACTTCAAAAATGTTTATCTAATAAAACTAATTCCAAACGCCCATAAAGTAATGATATGAAAATCTATTTCACTCAATGCCTGTCGAATTGACAACAGATACAAAGTTAATATTTGCATATCTAAAGATTGACTTTGCATTGCGTGTCCGGGGGTTTACCAAAAATGAAGAGCAATTTTATTATTCTAAGCGTATATCCAAAATTTATGTGCTTAGGCACTACATGGTCGCAAGTAACTATAATAGTATATTATGATATAAGTGTATAAGAGGGCCTTTAAAGCACGTGCAACATATTTCAAAACACGACGCGCAGCGGAGTGTTTTGTAAGTCGCAAGGGCTTTAAAGGCATCTTATACACGTATATCATACGCTATTTTTTATTACGAATGTATCATAATCTCAAAAATGTTTTAAATAATAAACTTAAGGGATATATTGACGAATATATTAATCTGTCACATTTGACATGATCAAATGTTTCTATAGCAACCTTTAAGAAAGTAGGAGCATCATAAACATCATTTTAAGCACGCTGCAGCGTGCGATAATCATTGATTATGATGCATGCGTAATAAAAAAGATTTTAACTGAACGGAATCATACATAAGGCACACAAATTATTAAAACATTTGTAACGAAGCATATATAGCAGCTAATAAATATCATTTAAATAATATCATAATGTTGATAAAAATTACATAATGTCGCACACGAGCAATTTGTTAAACTAAATGAGTCGCTGAATTATTTAGAGAAATTTAATGCAAAAAAGTTTAATTTTAGGCTCGCCTTAAATCTAAAAAACGCTTCAAAGAGAACAATGATTGGCGTCACTTTCTAGAAAAATGATTAATGACCATGCATATTATGGTCAATGGTATATTACTTATTTTTTATGTTACGGGTTACCTAATAACTGTAAAAATTTTAATTGTCCGCTCCGACACACTTTCACCAAAAAAAAAAGAATGCCAAAAACACGCACTGTTTCACTGATCTAAACCAAAACAAAGTAATAGGAATAAGAATTTATATCATTCAAAGCTAACCTGGTATAACGCTTTTCACAAAGTTTATCGTCTTGACTTGACATAACCAACATTTTGTGCGAAACAAATTAAAAATAGTAACAACAAAGAATACGAAGCAATACGCGCTGTTTATATTGACAACTAAACGAGTTTGAGGCTTGCTTTCCAATAAATACGCCAAAACGATGGGATGGGAAGGGGTTACATGACGCAGGAGGCATACGGAAGATTTTTGTGGTTAATGGCTTATTTATATTTTTAATTTTATTAACTTATTAATGGAGGCTTGCTGATTGTGATTCCCGGAGTGGATTAGTGCTGGAAATTTATGTTTTCAGATATATCGTTGCCAATAACGCGAAGTGACGTAACTCATTTTTTCCAAATTTTACAGGAGAACGTTTTAAATACTTTCGCGATATTCGAATTGCTGCTGACAAAAAGGTAATATTGCTACATAATTGAATTTGATGGTATATCTGCTTTTATATAAAAGCTATTTAAACATGAGCAATAATTGAACCATTTTTTATTTTATGTGCTCAAAATTTCCGAAAAAAAAAGAGATACGTCATTTCGTGAAGTTGAAGGGCCCTAACTCATAGAATAAAAACTTGGTTACGTCGGTGTTACATTAAAGTAATTAAAAATAAAAATACCTAAAATTAAAAATAAAAATTAGTATCTTTAAAAACCATTTAACTCCCTGGAAAAGTAAACATGGCAACAATAAAAAATATATTTAAATATAATATTATGTAATAACAATGAACAAAATAAACAATTAATATTTTATCGATTACTCATGAAGAAGATTTAAATAGAATGTTTGGTATTCTTTTATACGAATTACTGGTGGGTCCTTCGCATAGCGACTTCAAATCCATGTATTTTTCCTTAGTAATTTTTCTTGCTCTGGATTTAAAACTAGGGGGAAATGTCTCTTAAATTAAGTTTTTGTCTCTTTAATTCTCTGTACCCGTGTTGAAGGTGGCTAGTTTTGTAAAATATTGTTAGTGGCTTATGTTTTTTAACTTTTATTTCCATAAAATCGTTCCATTTTATGGGCTTTCCTGTATCTGAGGTTCTTATGGACAAAATGTACGGCGTACGGCTGCTTACGTCTTACCAGACGAGATATAGTTGGGCAGATATAAAAATGTCACATGCACTGCACAATGCTGTAGAAACGGCACTGTGAGCAGAATCTCCTTCATTTTGATCATGAAATAACTCAAAAAAGTATAATGAGATCTCTTCTATATTCGAAGTTTTAGCTACAACATATAAAAGCATTGTGGCAATAATGGAATTCTTATTTTATCCACTACATCCATCTGAATATAAGGCAACCGATTTAATACGCTTTTTAGAGTCGGAAATTTGAAAAGCCTTTATAACACACAACTTCGGATAAAAGAGCAAGATATTATTGATCACAAAAAAATGTCCACATTTTTCAATATAGCAGATTACCGTTGTAGAAGCAGTAAATTGTTTGACAAAGATTTTATATAGAAGCCCCATTTCCCAGTGTAAAGGCCTTTGTTCATCATCTCCATTATCAAAAATAGTCTCAGGCATTTTGATGACGCCAGCTTGTTCAGCAGCCACTGAAAGCACTTTTAGCATTTATAGCCACATCCATTTATGAACTTACTACCAATGACAGAATTTGTTATACAAAAGAGGCAACCGATCAATTTCCACTTTTGGTTAGAAGATCACAATGAAAAATAAACAGACTGTTGAAATGAAAATTCCGGGGAAACGGGTTGTTATTTAAACTTCTCGTATGGATTATCGAAATCTACATTAAAATATTTTTACTTGATAAATTTTAAATTTATTTGGGAATAGTTGCTATTTTTATGTCAATTTTGTTCTGTCAGTAGAAAATGCACCACTTTAAAAATTAAAATTCAGGGGAAACGCGTTGTTATTAAAACTTCTCGTATAGATTATCGAAATCTACATAAAAATATCTTTAAACTTGATAAATTTCAAATTTAT
>MU185852.1:0-12009 GCA_016904865.1 Pissodes strobi | reverse complement strand
ATGTCGATTTTGTTCTATCGCTAGAAAATGCACCAGAGCTTAAAAATTAATATTTCGGGGAAACGCGTTGATATTCAAACTTCTCGTATGGATTTTCGAAATCTACATTAAAATATCTTTAAACTTGATAAATTTCAAATTTATTTATGAATATTTGCTATTTTTATGTTAATTTTGTTCTATCGCTAGAAAATTCACCAGAGCTTAAAAATGAACATTTCGGGGAAACGCGTTGTTACTTAAACGTCTCGTATAGATTTTCGAAATCTACAAAAAAATATCTTCATACTTGATAAATTTCAAATTTATTTGAGAATATTTGATATTTTTATATCGATTTTGTTCTAACGCTAGAAAATGCACCGGAGAGTAAAAATTAAAATTCCCGGGAAACGCGTTGTTATTTAAACTTCTCGTATGGATTTTCGAAATCTAGATATGGAGGAAGTTGATTAGCATGAAAGAACTATTGATGCTAATAATATTGATGATGATAATGAGGTAAATTATGATTTTTCTTCAAACTCATATTCGTATAAGAACCCGAAGAAAGATCATCACCAAATATTTTAGAGACCATGTCTACTCCCATTGATAATGATGAGAGCGATGGAGATATGTCTATTGCTGGATCTTGCTCCCGAGTTTGTTTTTTACATTTTAGTATGCATTTACTGCATGTATTTATTTTAGTGTAGTAATTTGTTTTAAATTATTAGTTTTTTAAGTTACTTTGCTTTGAATAAATATTTTCACTATTTCAATATATTTCCAAAATTCCTGAAATACTTCGGGAAATATATTCTTTGAGACTATTTTCGGTAATTTTGGAAATATTGGAAATATACTGAAATTTTGGAAATATTTATCGAAAACAAAAAAAAACATTTGAAACAAATTATTACACTAAGTTAAGTAGGTACATACAATAAATGCATACAATAACGTAAAAAGAAGAACAAAAAACATGTCGCAAATTAACAAAGACGAACAAAGAAAAATATATTCGGGAGCAACATCAGCAAGAGGCATTTCTTCATTGCTCTTATCATTATCAATGGGGTAGATAGACATGGTTTCTAGAATATTTGGTAATTAGTAGGTACCTACATATATAAAAAATTAAAGACGTGCATTTCAACGAAAAAAATAAATATAAATTACATAAGTATTAATTAATCCATATAGGTAACTTATTACTTCATTTATCAACAAACAACAAGCGCGTGTATGCGTAAATAACTAGATTCGGATATTAAACATATATAAATTGCGTTATGTAGACAAGGAACGATAACACAATTTAATGTCAAGACCTGTCTCATGGGTGAAGTTTGATTACAAACAATATCTAAGATATTTTAACGAGGAAAGGACTTATCGAGTAATGAAAAAGATAAATCGAAGCGTGATGAACTCGTGCAACTTCTTAAAACTTGAACCTTGGAATTGATGAAATGATTAAATCTGAGACTTTCTCCTAAACAAACTTCACACAAAACGCAACAGAATAGAGATATTACACTTTATTTTATAATCGATTTTATAGTATTTATTATCGAAGCGGTTATTAACAAATAGGTACATAAATACACGAAAAAAATATAAATGCATATATCGTACTTAGATAACCATGGTTTGTTTCTGATATTGAGTTTATGTCAGGTAACTAAAAGTGATTTTGCAATGTCATTGCTCCCATAAAACTATTCTACCATTAAAATGTATATTTTCATTTTGCGCACATTTTCTAATAAAGAGAAGTGGAACCATATAATTTAGAAAGAACAGTAGGAACAAAAAATGACAGTGCTTGTTGACCACACACCAGAAGTGAAACTTCATCCGGACGAAACAGAATCGAATGACAGCCACGTTTTCTGTCAAATGATAAATAATTTTGAAGTAAAACTCCCTTTATTACCTGGATAGTAAAGCCGCGTCCACAAGTGTAATGCATATTCGCTGACACGAATGGTAGAACATACTGTTCTTCTCCTGCTTGTACTTGTGATAAAAACCGCTCCGATGCCGGTGTTGCTTGCGTCTGTGTACAATACAAATTTACCCATTTGTTCCGGATATTCCAATATTGGACTAGAACATAGAGCCGCTTTAAATTTCACAGTTATGATCCCAGTTATAATTTGCTCGTTCTTCAGTGAGCTAAAACTGAGTTTTAATCATCTCCTGATGATGCTAACATGGTTAGCACAACGCGCGTCGAATGCATTAATTCTGTTTCGGTATTGTGGATAAAACTCCGTTTAGTAGATTCTTAGCCTAAATGACTTTCCGAAAATATGACAGTATCAAATAAATTGTTGTACTATTCCATTTGAAAGAGAAGAACGTAATTTCTTGTCCCACATTCTCGGTACTTGTCTCTCAATTGTCAATAAAAATTAACGCTCGTGCTTATCAGACTAATTCCTAACTTCAATAACAAACATTAACAATGGGCGATGTAAAAATCGTCTTGTACCTTGATCTGTTGAACTTTAAACGGCCACTTAAAATTTTAAAATAATTTTGTAGCGCCCAACACTTTAATTTTTTTGTTTAACTTGAAAATTATGTCTAACCTCGGACGAATAGGTTTCGTGAAGCAAAGCCAAAGCTTCAATTGAGATAAGATAATACATGTTATAACGTATTTTAAACGTTTATTACAAAATTTTTAGCCTGAAATAATTCCGAGCTCTATAAATTATATATTCTAATCGCACAAATCAAATACAAACAGGGTGACAATTTGAAAACTTACAATGGCTGTATATTCTGCACTAAAGAAAATATCAAAAAAATCGAAGAAATAAGTTTCTACAAAAACGCGGAGGAATAAAAATGAGATATTTGGCGGATCACCCTGGCCCACCCCTGCAGAACTACCTTCTTTCGCTTTAACTTCTTAAATAGCAGTACCGCATTTGTGACAACTATCTGGATCTGAAAAGTTATCAAACATACTTTTCAGCGATACCAAAATTAATGAGACATGAGTGTCTACCAGACGCGTCCCCCCGGATGGTGAATGGGGGGAATGGCCCGGTCTTCACGGAAATTTGAAATAGATGGCATCGACATCGCCCTCCTGCAAGAGCCCTGGTTACACGGTGGAAGTGGCTGGCATAACAACAAAACAAGGTAAATCATTCTTCGACAGGTCGGCTAAAACCCACAGGCCTGCATATTTACAGTAATAGAGTTAATTGTACCCTAATTCCGGTCTATGCTCCGGGATTTTGTTACAGCTATTCTAACAACCACCACGGAATAGGAGCTCAAAAGCAGGATGGTATGTTCCGCCTACTTCCCTGGGGAGGAAAAACCGTGTCCACCGCAGGTCCTAAAGGACTTTATGTCCTACTGCGTGGAAAGGAAACTACAACTAGTAGCCGGGTGAGACGCGAACGCACACCACGTTCTATGGGGCAGCACGAACACAAACGCTAGAGGTGAGTTACTACACCAATTTATTTTTTCAGCAGGGTTAGAAATAGCTCTGAACCCACTTTCATCACCGCAATCCGACGGCAACGGGAGGTCCAAGGCACAAATAGGATAAGTGAAAAAATTGTCAACTGGCATGTGTCACAAGAACCTGTAACGGAAAATTAGCTTATTCCACTCCACTAAATTCAGTTTAATTACCAATGATTTTCGATGTTTGGTATATGAATCGCCAGTGACATCTATTCGTGAGTGGGTATATTTCGTGCAACTAATTATTTAAGAAGCACAGGTACGCTGGTTTATACCTACAATTTGCGGATTCGTTTTACTGTAGGTTTCTATATTGAGTAGTGACATCTATTCGGGGACGGGCTTATCTCATGTAGTGGGTAATTGAAAAGCGTAGTACACTATTTAATACCTGCAATTTAAGCATTTCATTTACTATAGATTACTATATTTAGTATATATTGGGTATCTCTGTGGTTTGACGCCGCGTGCTCCATAGTAGTAGTCACATGATCTGAATTATCCAATTAAAACATCGAAAATCATAATTTGTTGAACGTCTTGAATTTTGAAAGCAAGGTTGTTTCATCTTGGTGGCGACGCTTGACCGGGTAAGTGCTGATATTTAATCTTGAAATATTTTATTCATCTTGCAATATATTTCACTGATTTTTTAATTTTTAAATACATAATAATTGTTTTTGATTCGCTTAATCATATTCTGCTAAAGCAAGAATTTAGAATTTTTATATTACACTTTCAATTAACTTACAACTTCAATAATCTTAATTTTTTTGTAGTGACCGTTGGGTTAAGATACCGATTTGTTGGTGGATAATTGCGTATCTCATTAGTCAAATTCATGTAATTTGATAATGGTTTAGTCCAAATTTACAGAGAACGTAATTATTTCATCGTTTAGCGGTCACGCACATTATTTTACGTATTTCCCTTTATATTGAACAGTATTATTTGGGGAATTCTCAGACTGGTCTATATATTTCTGCAAAGGTGGTAAATTGAATTTTTAGTAGAATTTCTCTGAATTTTCCCTCATAGCATATTTGTTTATTTATTCTTTTCAGGCTTATTTCATTAAAATTTAGGTTATTTGTAGCATCAAGCATATAATTATTAGCACTTGCCCTGTCGCGCCTCAACACTGATGTATCGACATTAATTTGCATTTATGAGAGATTAAGCTCACATGTGTAAATTTACCTGTTTTTTCTTATCTTTTTTCTAAATTTCTATCTCAATGCGAGATAGTGAGTACCTTATCTTTGTCTTTAATTAATTGAGGTGTAATTACGCTCAATTGTCGTTTATGTGCCAAAGGCCATATAGAAGAGTAATAGAAATTACTTATATTGAGTTATAAGACTCGTTTATAGAGAGGTTGTACCTCCATTTTTCTATTTACCATTAAATTCAAGTTATCTTTTACTTATATACAAAAGACAAGAGAGGTTTGCTACAGCATACCATGAAAACTGCCTAGAAAAGACTTGGAAACAAGGGGGTAACACCGTCTGCTGGAACGATAGGCTTAATAAGCCTCGTTAGACCGTAAGAAACAAAGGCCAAGAAGACAAATGAATGGGACCTATATAGGGTAGTCCTTACAAAATACAACAAAGAAATCCGCAAGGCAAAAAGAGTGGAGGACATTTTGCGAAAGGGTGAACGAGACCGCCACCTGTGCAAAGATACACAAGGTGCTAGAAAAGGAAACTCTACAAACCGAGTCGAACTTCTGAAAGGAGAAGACATCGAATACACAAAAACATGCGAGGAAAGTCTGAAGCTTCTCGTTAAAGCCCACTTTCCAGCGTCAATTCAGATGACGGCAACAACAGTGCTCGAAAAGCCTCCTAAAAGAAGGCCAACGAAGCAAGATTAGAGGCTAGCTGCGGACATCATAACGCCGTCTAAAGTTAGATGGGCAGTAAGCCAATTTCAACCGTACAAATCGCTGAGATTAGATCAGATATACCCAGTACTTCTACAGAGAGTATACGATAGTTCCATCTCTCTGTAAGATCTTCATAGCTTGGGAATTCATACCTACAAAATGGCAACAGGTGAAGGTTATATACCTGCCGAAGGTAGGCAGAATACCGGACCAGACACCAAAATCATTCAGACCCATTAGCCTATCGACGTTTAAGCTGAAACCCCTTGAAAGGTTAATCGATAGGTACGTAAGAGATAGTGCTCTAAAGGCCAACCCGCTAAGCAACTGTCAATATGCATATCAAGCAGGAAAATCTACGGAGCCCTAGACGATTTGAGTAGGCTGCTATCGAAATCCATAGAGGAAAAAGAAATAGCACTAGCCACTTTTCTCGATATAGAAGGCGCCTTTAACCACGCGAACCAAGGACAGAGACCAAAATCTCGATACCTGTGGGCACACTCGCCACAGTATTTCAGATGGAAATTACAGCTATCATCCTCTGTATAGAGGAAATGATCAGAAGGAAGGTGAGCAACAAGACAGTCGTTATCTACTCCGATAGACAAGCAGCAATCAAAGCAGTATCTTCCAATATAGTAACATCAAAATTAATATTGGACTGTATAAATCTGTTAAAAAGTGACCTTGGTGTGGATGCCAGAACACGAAGGCCATGGAGGAAACGATATGGCAGACGAATTAGCCCAAGAAGGCTCGTCTCAGCCACTAACAGGCCCAGAACCATTTTGAGGAGTCGCAAGGCCCATAGCCAAGACATCCATTCAAAAAGGGATAGACGAAGCGTCCCAGAGGTGGTGGTTTAATCTACCGGGACATAGATATGCCAAAGATTTCTTTAGCAAACCTTCGGCAAAATTAACAGCAGACTTGTGAAGTTACAATCGATAAGAATCATAGTGGGACTACTAACAGGACACTGCCGATTAAAGAGACATATGAGTCTGATAGGCCTGCCGGATGAAACCCTGTGTAGGTTCTGTCAGGAAGGGGAGGAGTCGGCAAAATACATTCTCTGACACTGTGAAGTCTCTCGAGGTTGCGCTTTGAAACTGCGGGGACAACCAATCCAGAAGCGTTAAGCTACACCATGGAGCCACTGTCGAGACTTTGCATCAAGATCAAGAAAACACGGTTGGACACAATACTCTAAGTGCAAGGAGGGTTGCAATAGATCTTACAGGTCGCAGTGACATAAAGGCGATGACGCCTCCTCCACACATATATCTATCTATCTATCTAGCACTTGAGTTCAATAAAGTTATTAGTTGGTAAAATTTGAAGTCTTCTCATAATTTTTTTTATTTTTGTTCCAATTTTCGTAAATTTTTTAGCAAACTGTAGATAAAATGTTTAATTTCAACTTGCAATTCCAGTATTTTGTTAAATGCTGGCTTTTTAGTGATTATACAGGGTTAATTAAAATATTGTTATATAACCCTGACTGATACACTGATAAAAATATTGAAAAAAAAACTTAAAAAACATTTATTTGCTTTGAATAAAAATTTCTTCAATCTAAATAATTGGGCGTGTTTGATTTTTTTGGTTATTTATTTGCCTTGTGATAGCAAGGCTTTTTTCCATATTAAACACATATTTATTCGCTTTAAAGCTTTAAAGATACGAAACCTCGCCATTATTTAAAAGAAGTCGCTTTAAATTAAGGATTGTGAATATTGGACCAAATATTATTATACTTCATCCGAGTCACGTACAACTCGTCAGCTGTTGCGAGGCCGCGTCGACGCTCTACGCTCCCGGATTTACTCTGTATACTGTGTTCGAGCCTTCGCCCTCTTCTGGACCTTTTTAAAGTAAATGCACTTCTTATCAAAAACACTACGTCCTTCATTTTTAGCACCTCTTGAGCAATATCTGCAGTTTGTACAGTCTTTTTCAGTGGCTGTACATTCCTCACTTCTGATTTTTGCCGCACAGTCGGCAAATATTCAGGCAATCTAAATTTGAACGAAGATCTTCTACACTTCCACCAAGATGATGGTGTGGCGAGAAAGTGATTCGACCAAAATTATCTAAACCAGTGGATTGACAGAATAATTAGAATTGAGTGGCCGCCAAGATCACGTGACCTTACCCCTATGAACTTCTTTTTATGGGGTTAAAAGTTAAAAAAGCATTTGCGTTATTGAAAAAAAAAATGGTTTTAGCACCGCAAAAGTGTTTTACTTGAGGCTTGGGAACCTCTTTCATCATTAACGTTTATTTTCAAATTTTTGTTGCCAAATTTTTAAAATTCTTAACATTTTGTTAACATTTCGTACTTAAATCTCATTAATTTTGGTACCGCTGAAAAGCATTTGTGATAAGCTCCCCAGAGAGGTGTCACAAATGGGGTAGTGTCATTTAAGATTTTCAAGTGGATGAGGGTAAGCTTCATGGACTGGTAAGGGTGATATTTTTTGTTCCCCTGCGTTTTTGTAGAAATGGTATTTTTTGGTTCTTTGATATCTTCTTTAGTATAGAAAATATAGTCAAGTTTTCAAATTGTCACCATGTATATAGGATTTTCGTTGTTCTTACGATTAATTATTTCATTAAAGAATAGTCTTTTACAGAAATCAAAAAAAAATATTGCTCGACCGAGGTTCAATGAAGCAGATAACCGTGCAGTCTAAAAAAATTGCTAGATTGATATGCATGACTTGAACAAGAAATACTTTTAACTATTAATTAGACATTATAGTTATCAAAATTGATATTAAATTACAGTGACCCCAGTAAATTTCTGCATACTTATGGGAATTCATTCAGTACAAAATATTCCTAAAACAGGTTTGTTTGCCGATCAATGGATTTTTCTTTTTGTGAGAACGTGCCCTCGTGCATTTAAATTAGACATGATTTTGTGTTTTATGAACTGGGAATTTTACTTTGTCATTATTGTTATTGATAAACAAATACAACAAATAAAAAGATATGTTTATTATTTATTTTAAATAGTTATATGACGTTAAACATTATATGACATTAAAAACGGACTGGAAATTATCGTGATTGTCACCAAAATAGCCTCATTAAAAATTAACAAATATTAATTAATTAGCATTTGCCCCGTTTGCATGCTCTTTTTGGGACAACTCTCTTTTCTAATAAGATGACGGCGAGTGACAGTGTGCGGAATTCTGTGTTCGGCGAAAAAACAAAATATTTTTGCTGCAAAAACAAAGTTATAGTTGAATCATATGTGTCGTGTGTGGAAAAGTTTACCATCGATCATGTACGACGAGAGATTGGATCGGAAGGGTGAAAATTGTGGATGAAACGCGATTAATGTGCCATGAACATTCAAGCGGCGACACTCCCACTAGACCCGAAAAGGATGTCGAAATTGCCTACTTAAAGACTCTGGTGGATGAGCTGCGAGGCAAGAACCAGGTATTGGAAGAAAATAGTACACTTTTAAGAGAAATAATTGTCTTTCTTGGACAAAGTGAGAAAAAATCAGGAAAACCTAACCTGCAATTACGGAAGAATGGCGGGAAACCGATTAACAGTGAAGAAGGAAAGAAGTCTGAAGTTAGCCCACATGTTGCTACAGTGCCACACAAGGTTGATGTCAACAACAAAAATCCCTGCCCCAGTAGAGCAGATGCACAACCAAATACTGGCAACACTGCTGGAGCGTTTGTCCTAATAAATGGCAACACTGCTGATGGAAACGATGACATTGACAAAGAAACGGCTGTGGAAGATGGCTCGAATCTATCACAAAAAATTGAGAACATCAAAAGATCTTCAGCTTTCCATCTTGAACAAGACGAGCATCCTACTAATGTTCCTGAGGAAACCAAAGATGTCTCTGGAACTCCATGGACACTGGTCAAAGGGGGACGTAAACGCAAGACTGTTACGAAAAACACGAATACACGACGAGAGCCAAAAAAGGGAACGAACGAAACTTCAACGGGTTTGACCGTAGCATCCAGGGAGTACAGAATTTCCTGGATTTTTATATCAGGACTGAGTCCTCAGATGACACCAGAACTCGTGCTACTATTCCTAGAAAGTAACAATCTGGAAAACTGTAAGTGTGAAAAAATTACCACAAAAACTGACAAGTACAATAGTTCGTTTAAATTGGGGGTACCAATGAACTTAAAGGGACTGATAATGTCACCTAGCCTATGGCCTACTGGCATATTAATAAACCATTTTTTGAATATCCAACGCCTGAATCTCGGCCTGAATGCACCACGAACCAGGGTACAACAAAACCGACAACGGAACCAGTAGTTGAGAATGGGAACCATCTGACACTGAATGTGTTACATCTCAACATCAGGTCAGTCAGAAACAAAACAAGTGAACTGGAGGCATTCCTCGCTGACTTGGATGCCGGCATTCTATGTTTGACTGAGCATTGGCTTACATGTGACTAGGCTGACATTTTTAATATTGACGGTTATAGAGTGGAAAGCTGTTTTGCAAGGAAAAAGCATAAGGGTGGTGGTTCTGCAATTTTCTGTGTACCATCGGTAAATACAATTCCTAATAACTTCTTTGTAGATCTAAGTATTGAAAGGTGCATTGAAATAAGCACAGCATTTTTATCTGATTTGGGTATATACCTTATCACACTATACAGACCTCCTTCAGCAGAGTTGGATAGGTTTATTGAAATACTGATTGGTATTAATAAAAATATAATAATTTTTGGTGATTTTAATGTACACTTTGGTACAAAACAAAAAGAGTGTGTAATGATCTGTGACTTCTTCGAGTGTAATGGTTTTCAGCCAACAGTCGAGGGAGTCACAAGGCATGTTTAGAATAATGTACTCATACATTTTTCCCCAATATCTCTGTTACAGAAATTCCAAATGACTTGTCGGACCATGATGGTCAACTTGTGCAGCTCACTATTAATGCTCGTTTAGTGAAAGTGGATAAGGGGAAGAAGGTATGTAGCCCAGTGACTGAAGGGGGTTTGAATTCTTTTTATAGTATTGTTGATGGGTATTCTTGGGACTTTGTAAGCGATAACGGTATTGATGCTGACACTAAGTTTGACATTTTTTTGGAGAAAATCGGTGGGGCATACCTGCAGGCCTTCCCGAAAAGGACCTATATGGTCCGTCCTGATCAATCAAATAATATTAGCTGGTTTGATGATGAATTAAGGGGTATGAGGGAGACTCTAAAGTGTTTATATGATTTACACAAACAACGGAAAACAGACATTACTCTGAGAGATTACAGAGACTTTAAGAGAACATATAGGGAGGCTATAAAGATGGCTAAAATAAGGGCAAATGATAATTTAATAAGTTCTTCGGGAAACCCAGTTAAAAATATGTGGCAAATTATCAACAATCTCTGTGGAATATCAAAAACTAAAGAACAAAATATAGATATCTCCTGAAGATTTTAATAACTTTTTTCCTGGCATTGTTGACGGGTTGATTAGTGATATCGGGGAATCTGATCTGGATCCACTTTTTAATCCGTATCGGACAACTACTCATTCTCTTGGGGAAAATTTCCGGTTTGAAGAATTCTCCTTAATCGAGATCAGAGATACGATAAGTAATTTAAAAAACAAAAAAAAAAGTACAGATTTTATGGGGTTGAATGTGAAGATAGTGAAGTTGATAAAGCACTGCTTTAGGGAGAACGTGTTTCCCACTAAACTATAACATGCTGTTGTTACCCCAGTTTTCCAGAAGGGAGACAGGAATACTCCCTCTAACTACAGACCAATCTCGCTGCTTTGCATCTTCTCCAAAATAATGGAGAAGTGTATGTCGGTGAGGGTTGCAAGCTATTTTGAAGGAAATAACCTTTTCTCTGAATGCCAGTTTGGCTTTAGACAGGGGCGTGATACTGTGTCGGGCATGCTTAATCTCGTAGAGTGTGATGGATGCATTTGAGAATGTGGAATATAGCGCCACAGTTTTTTGTGACCTCAGCAAGGCATTTGATTGTGTCACACATAGCCTGCTTCTAAGTAAACTAGAACTGTACAATTTCCATCATCACAGTGTAAGACTTCTGCAATCTTACCTCGAAGGAAGATCCCAAGTTGTTAAGGTGGGAGGCGTGACGGCTGGGGGGAGAGAGGGGTTAGCGTTGGTGTTCCGCAGGGCTCAATACTGTGGCCCCTGCTTTTTCTTATCAACGGAAAATTTTGGTAGGAATTAAATAAAAAAATGTAAAAAGTATTTTTTCGAGTAAGTGCGATACGTTGTTGATTTTGGGACATCAGAAGCTCTTAAAATATGAAATAAAAAATCCAGGTCCGTATTTAAGAAAATTAAGTTGATGATAGTGGCCCGAACACGAAACGCTGGAGGTGACATTTGAAGAGACCATATTGTAGAGCGGAAAAAACTATAAAGTTTTCAAATTTAAACTGTGTCTCGGAAATGAACAGTTTTTGTAATAATCGACGAAATATTTTTAGGCATTTTTCATAAATCACCCTGTATCTTAGAAACTAACAGGAATTTGACGACAGTTTAAACGGATTCTGAATGGGTATCAAAAAACGCAACTTTTCTCTAATTTAACCGACCTCGTAGCCCTTACCGTTTCGGAGATAG
>MU185851.1:0-27417 GCA_016904865.1 Pissodes strobi | reverse complement strand
AGTAAATTTCTCCACCTTCGCGTTATCCCTAGCAACTAGGGAGGTAGGCTTTGTTAAGCCTAGCGTTCTAAGAATAGTTACGGTTAATCATTGAAAATGACATGATCGTACAAAAAAAATATTTAAAAGGTCTTGTTTGCATACAAGAGAGTAGCGAAATTTTAATAACTGAGATAGTTATTAAAGTATTATGATTCGATGGTTTATTCGATTCCTATATAAGCATGCTAAGTGGTTTTTATTGTCAAAAATTTCAGCTTTATGGGATTGAAATATGTGGTATATTTTTGTGGTTAGTACTGAATAATGTTTAAAATTTGTTTTAGTCCCAATAAAAAGTACAAAATCAATTTATTGCTGACAGAATAATGTTGCCATTTGCCGTTTTAGAGAAGTTTTATCCAAAATATGGTCTGAGAAGATGACGTGCTTTTTTATACAAATATTTTATATAAGTATGTGTGTTTTGGAAATACCAAAGAAAATGTTCTAGTACTAATTTATTCGGCAAGGTCATTGTGTCCTCCTGGCTTTAATTTCATCCTGCATTTGCTTAATTTTAGATCCCTTTGTGATTATGTATAATATTAATATTATTTATTTTTACTCTTGTTTCTACTAGCCTATGAAATAATATACATTTATGTTCGATTGCTTATTAGCGCACAGTTTATGATACAGTTTAGCGGACTAGTACAATAAAGTAAGTAGCTATATTTACAAATAATTTGTAACCTTTAGGAATTATAGCTAACCTGGCAAATATGTGTGAGAGCCGTGACGGTCTTGACAAAGTCAATTAAATAAATGAAATCTCAAATTTGTTTTCGTTATCATTTGGGAGCAATCGAACATAAAATCTTGTATGATATGCGTACATAAACAGAGCTTTATGTACTTTTAACATAAACAGCTATTATTTTCAATAGCATATTAAGGCCAAATTTTGTTACCGTACATACGTAAATTTTTTCACCAATAATTTTATTTTTCATTATATAGTTTGATTTTTAAACTACTCATTATACTCTGCAATTTACCCTCTCGGAATAACTGTGATAATTTCTGTTGCATTTTTAAATTTGTCACTTAATGTTACCAGTTTGTGCAAAATGATATTTAATATTTTCCATTATTTTTTAAATATTGTTGCATATATTTATATATTTATTTATTTCTGGTAAGCTTTAACTTCCTTTTTGGATACCTAAAATTATTTTTATGCCTTGTTTTAATTCTACTTATATGTCTGCCGTTTAATTTGTTTTTTGGAAAATCCTGATGGCTCTCAACGCATGAATTATTGATGCTAACTAGCAATTTAAGAATGTATAGAATAGTACCTTGCAAGCTGTAATAAGGCAACCACATTCATCGACAGATATTTTGAAATAGTCAGTAATGTTTTCCTTTTAATACCAATATTCACAAGTTGACCTTTATATGCATGGAACTGTCGTATAAGTGTTGTTTGAAAAAAAATCGATTTCTCAAATTGATATATAGCGTGTTGTCACAACGAGCTTCTATTGGATCTTTCTGAAGAAATTTACCTAGAAGTTTAAAGTAAAATAGTTTAATCTTAGTACCATAGCTAAGAACGATATTTTTCAAGAACACATATCTAAAATGCTTCGTTACAATAATTTTAAGGTATATAATATGTTTTTGTGTCTAGATACTGAACTACAAACTTAGATAATTTTCGAGTGGCTTCTCATGATTGGATCCTTCCACTTAGTGCGATTTTTAAAAAGTTTGCAGGCTTATAAATAATGTAGTTGCAAGGTCATGGATCAAGTATGGATCTTTATTTGCAAATGTAAACTGCAAAAGATCTATAGAATCCGTCATTTTAAAATATTATATATTATTTATACAGCCAGTGTGTACAATTTTTTGACACTAGTGGTGTAAAACTTATTTCGTAACTGATTTTGACACGTGTCAAAATCAGAATTTGTAATGTCAACGTCGGATTTTTTTCATTTAAAATTAAGCTATTTTTTTATTTCAATGTACAGGGTTATCCAACGACGCGACTAGACAAGGCGATTTTTTGACTTTCCCTGTACTTTTATACAAAAAAAAAACTGAAATAGCCATCTTATGTAATTTTCTCCCGCGAATTCGGATATGTTCAGCAAAAAATAATTGAACATCAAATAAAAGTGCTCGGGGTCACTTTGATATTTTTTTAAATGGAACACCCTGTATATTACTACATTTTGGACTCTCTAGAAAAATCTAAACACATTTTCTGTATAATATCCTATACCTATCTTTAGCTGTTTACCAAATATTGACAGTTGAAAGTCGGGTATTTTGACACTTTGACAGGCTCTAAAATCTAAGCCGCACAAGATCAAAGAAAACGGTTTGCACATTCCTATCTTAAGTTTTCATAAACTATCAAATGACAGTATCTTCGAATTTAACCTGCGGATAAAATTAACCGGAAGTTTTAAACCTCCGGTGAAATTCAAAGTTACTATCATTCGATAGCTTATGAAAACCCAAGATAGGAATGTGCAAACCGTTTTCTTTGATCTCGTGCGGTTTAGATTTTAGAGCCTGTCAAAATGCCCGACTTTCAACTGTCAATATTTGGTAAACAGCTAAAGATAGGTATAGGATATTATACACAAAATGTGTTTAGATTTTTCTAGAGAGTCCAAAAATGTAGTAATATACAGGGTTTTCCATTTAAAAAAATATCAGAGTGACCCCTAGCACTTTTATTTGATGTTAAATTGTTTTTTGCTGAACATATCCGAATTCGCGGGAGAAAATTACATAAGATGGCTATTTCAGTTTTTTTTATAAAAGTACAAGGAAAGTCAAAAAATCGCCTTGTCTAGTCCTCGTTGGATAACCCTGTACATTATATATGCGCTATGGCATACTACAGCACTCGGGGGAAGCGGCCATGCTTCCCACTCGTGACTGTAATAATGCTCATATTGCACTTATAATGCAAATAATTATGGTATAATACCTTGAAAGCTTTTTCTACATAGTTGCTAAAAACTTGGCACATGCGCAAATAATATTTTTAACGCTAACTTAAATATTATTCTAGTAAGTTTCAAATTTCTAGGTAAATTTCCTAAAAAAGGGTACAATCGAAATACGATTCCGTCTCATTCCAGTTTTTACTGTTATATAATGCAATATTTCTATAAAAAGGAAAACTATTGTAATAGATTCCCAAAGTCCAAGCTTAAGAATACGATTTATTTGTTAAATATTTTCAGAACATTCTTCATAACTAAGCGATTTAACATTTTAGGGAATCCAATACATTGCCTAAAAATGTGGCAGGAGTAGGTTCGTCTAAATAGGCTGGTTACAGAAAACCACTTCTACCCGACTAAGATTAAAATTTCTAAATCTATTTTTTTTTACAAATGACACTGACTAGTTATCCAAAGCTGATGTGCCTAACTTTGAAGTACAAAAATCAATGAAGTGAAATAATCATAGCAGGAAACTTGTAGCAGTCGAAAATACTTTTTGTGAGGCTGACACAAGCGACATAAATATTATATTATATAACAAGTATTGAAGGCACTAGTTTTCAAACGTGGAGGTTTTTAGCAAGAGTCGAGTACGGAAATCCTCCGAGGTTGAAAACGTACTGTCACGAGTAATGTACACTATTTTTCCTACGACCTCTTTAAATTCTTAAGAAGACAATTAATCTCACACACGTGTTGAAATCCACTTTTCAATACGTGTGTTGAAAAGAACTTGTCATCATCATCTGTCAAATCATATATGCTGTCTAATAGACAGCATCCGCTATCTATTCAAATAGAGTCGTGTTGAAAAAACTTTTCATCTGTGTCGAAAAATTTTTCAAGACCCGTGTGGTATAAGGCGGTTTTTAGCCACGTTAACTGTTTTTTATTATTTTCATAAGGGGCCGTAGGAAAGTTAATTTTTGACATTGTCTACTGACTGAAAAGCAATCATATTTCTGGCATTAAAAAAACAATCTTATTTATGCGAACTATTTATTAACTCACTAAGGTATTACTAAGCTTAATATTTCGAGCAAATTTGTCGCCAGATTAGGCTGGAAAGGAAAGTAGCTGTTGACTATCTTGTAAAAGCATCTTATGAAACAACAAAAGTTCTTACGTTCTATGCCTTCCACTGTTTACTTTATTGTATGTGTAGATTGATTATATTATTTACATGAATAACTGATATTAATATGCGGTAGCTTTAATGTATTACCAGCTTGTTCCTAATATTTTAATAAATTATTTATAGTAATCTTAAAAATTATACTAAAAAATGTATAAAGTGTTAGTGAAAATGCCCTGAATAAGAGCAGGTAATCTTCAATGTTTCGGGTCCAAACTGATATATAGGTATAATTTGTAGATCATAGTTACTCATAGCAGCTTTTTTATGGCAAATATTGTAAAATGTTTTTCATTATAGACTCTATTTCATTGCGCAATGAAATTATGTTCAAATATTCATAATTTTAGAGCAAGTCACAGAGAACATTAGTATAAATTAGAGAGGTTTACATGTCGACCAATCAATATTTTTGTTGCCATTGTACATATAATTTATCAAATGTTACTTTGTATATAAATTGTTATTGTTTTTTTCTTGTGTTAATTCGTGAGCGTAACATCCCGAAAGTTATCGAAAACGTACAACCTGAACATACCAGATGGTCTAGTATTTTTTTAGTGGATCATATTCTTTTCTCTTTAATTAGTGGCTGTTATAATTTGTATGCAACCGAAAGCTCACCTTAGCATGTATATTATCTAAATGTTCCAATAAGAAATTCTACCGATGTTCTCTGGACTTATCGCCGGACTAGCTAACGCTATGCTCAATTATGTATGTATCTAACGAAACTGCTAGATCATGATACTCGAAATTCGTCCAAGAGTAAAGTCAAAATAGTCATTCTCGAAGCAAAGCTAGAATATTTTGGAATCAAAGATATTACTGATCAAATATGCCTAAAATCTAGAAATATAAGATTTACATTACTGCAATCATTGAGGGAATATTTTGTTATTTGATAACTGATAATGCGGTTCTTGCAAGCATCATTCTTTTAAGATTATTTTGGCATTCGACTTTTTGTTAGAAAACTAGTTTGGTGTTATGAGGCTCTGTCATAATTACAAAATTCTGGCTTTGTTCCAATAATGGATTTTATTTAGCCCAATTGTAGAATGCTGTCAATTGAACCTATATAAAATACACTGCTGTTGAAATGACAATTTAACTTCAATGTATGCTTGGAAGGCTCAACACGAGGTGTGACGTAGGTTACGCGAGTTTGAGCTGGACTTGTACAACCCAACCTAAATTATTTATGACGTCCGCAATTTTTCTAATTTAACTTACATTTTATATGATCCATACATTCTGGTTTTGAATTGGCAATAACTAAAATTTAAATGTCGTGGCTTATAACCGTTCCAAGTATGACTTTTTATGAGTTATAATGAATAGTTGTTATTTTCAGTAAGTCCATATGTTATGAAAAATTAGTTATATACATCACGGACAATTAAGAAATTACTGAGAAAACTAGGTTTTAAGGACAAATATGCTCGTGTGTTCAGATTTGGTTACCAAATGGTTAGTTTTTAACATACATTTTTCGAAAAGTTTTGTTCTTTATGTAGGTTGGTGCATTATTGACTAGTTTTCGAAATTTTAAGTGATGAGTGTAAAAATATACAAATATGACTTCATAAGATCAAACATGTTTTAAAAAGCAAAGTAGTAGCGAAAAACTTTATACTTTTTTACATGAAATATAGGTTTTAGAGCAAATTGATATTAAAACATAAAAAAATATTATGTAACTTCCATTATTTGGGTGCATTCTTGTCAGCCGTCACACCTTATAAAAACAGTGTATTTAGGTTTTTGTCTGTAATTTGTTGCTCTATATTTCTCGCTTTCGTCAAATAATTAATTTAAAGATTTGGTGATTTCGCGTTTTCATTTTTATATTTTTAAGCACCTTGTCCAGATTTATTATTAGTGATAAAGAGTGCTGCGGTACTTACAATCCCTCCTCGTTTCATCTTTTGGTTATCAAATTATTACCTTTTACGTCACACATTGATGCTAAAAATTACGGTTTGAGTGATTTAATCAAACGCATTACATCTGAAATATAAATCGTACGTCATAACAACCCTACTTCAATGTTTTCATTTCGAGAACTGTAAACCTTATTTGGAGGTAAACCCACAAGAAAACTCAGCCAACACACCAGATGCGTCTGGGGATTCGGAGGCCATCCAATACGAGAAAAAAATCAATTTCGAAAAATAGTATCCCAAACATTCCTGGGGGACTGTGATAAGCACAGGAGTCCAGGATTGTGCTTTTTCATAATACCTCTCTGAAAACTATCATTTCGACGTCTCTGAGAGCAAAGAGAGTTGTCTTTCCGGTGCGCCCGCACGGGAAAATTTTTTGCCCGTTCCCTAATTTCAAGTGCTAAATTTGCAGTTATTTAGTTACGAAATAAGCATAAAGTATAATAAATTGGGTTAAAATTATACAGCGATGCAGTCTACAAAATTAATCTAGTACATTTTAGCGTCAATTGTCTAATTTTAAGTAAAATTATTTTATTTATTCTGACCTTACTTGTCACAAATACATAAAAACTAGCTGCCTATTCAATTACAATAAAGCATACAAACACATTTCCATAGCAACGCTTGATAAATGTTAGATACCTGTGTCTTGCTTGTCTTGCAAGTTTGACGTTTGCTTACATTTTAATTCAAAATGCATTATGACATGATTTTGGTTACCTACATAAAATTATAATAATTTTATGTTTTGATTTCAGAAAGGTATTATGAAATATATCGTTCATTACACGTCCAGAAACAGCTTTTCCCGTGCCTGCACGACTTCACACAATACACAGAATGTGTCGGCGCGCACCGGAAAAGCCTAGTTTCCAGACTGGTAATGAAATATACTATTCCTACGAGTGGCACATACTATTTTTTATCCGATTGGAATTAATTAGAATACGTATTTATAGAAATAGAGCCAAATATTACTCTAAATAAAAAGGGTGTTTAAAATTTAAACTCAACATAATATCAAGGTTTGAATGTTACTTTTGATAAACGTCAGATCTGACAAACAAGGTGTTTGAATAGGACGGAAATGTTATATTCCCGTACAGTTATTGCGTGTTGCCAAGCGGCGAATACAATATACTGGAATCATGACTTTTGCGGTGAGAAAACACATCGGAAAGGGTTTTTCGTCCGATCGAATAAAAACATAATTTGCGCATTACGAGCTCGCTGCTTCTACCACCCACGAGTGGCGGTGCACCCTATTTTTAGTAAAATAACGCAAAGAAACATGACGTTTTTTCAATAACTCTTTTTATCCGATCGGACGAAAAACTATACCTTTCCGATGTGATTTCTCACCGCAAAAGTCAAGATTCCAGTATAATTATCGAATACATACAGCAATAAATGTTTCCCAATATACAGGTACTCTACGCCTCATTATTTAAATTAAACTTACTATCTAACTTGCTCCTGTTTGACCATCTTCTCCCTCGACGAATGATGAATTTCCACCACGTTTCTTTACTTTACTTTTCAAACCGACGACATGAATTTACTTACTTATTTCCACGAGCCTTTAAACTGTTTGGTCAATACTGTGACCATAGTAACAGACTTGAAAAAATCAAAGTTATATTATAAATTCCTCGGGCCCCAATCAGGCATAAGGACTAGCTGCAAGTAAAGATTATGTTAAGACTGATTTTTCTCCGATAACTTCACGCTTTTATAGCAGTTTTTTTGACGCAGTTGTCCCCCAGAAAAATCTGGAATCTGTACACCTGCACCAAGAAAACACGTGCAATGACGCAACATGCTCCAATTTTCGACGAAAACAACTAGTCGAGTTTTAACTGGTTTTTTACATTCCAATCCCACAAGTTTCAAAATTTCCTGTGCCCAGCTTAGGTACGGAAATTAGCTCACACATGTGCAGGCTTAAAGTCCAAGCGGTTACTTGAACCTTTTAAGGTCATGATTTTTTTGTCTTTCGTTTTAATTGGCTGAGCTCTGGAAGTTTTTCCTATTACACGCCCCCTGGCCAATAGTGTTCTTTTAGAACAAAGTTTGGGGGACCTGGGTTTTTGAGGCTTGCGTTTAGTGTTAGCTATTTCTTGAAGTTAGTTTTCTCTAGTTGCGTGATGCAATCGAATAAAAATCTAAAGTATGTCACCGCGTTTTAAAATCGGATTCCGAATCGTGTGAAGTTAAACACCATGCCGTTTATTGAAATATAATACCTCTAATATAATACCTCTCTGAAACCTATCATTCAAATTAATGTCGGTACAACAGTGTTGAGACGAGACAGGGCGAGTGCTAATAATTATATGCTTCATGTAACAAATAAACTGAAAATTTAATTAATATAAGCCTGGAAAGAAAGAATATTAAAACCAGCAATAAATGAGGGAAAATTCGGAGAAATTCTACTGAAAATTCAATTTACTACCTTTGCAGGAATATATAGAATTTACTCCGAGAATTCCCCAAATAATACTGTTCAATTTGAATGGAAATACGTAAAATAATGTGCGTGACCGCTAAACGATGAAATAATTACGTTCTCTGTAAATTTGGACTAAACCTCTTTCAAATTACATGAATTTGACTAATGAGAGACGCAATTATTCACCAATAAATCGATATCCTAACCCAACGGTCACGAAAAAAATTAACATTATTGAAGATGTAAGTTAAATAAAAATGTAATATAAGAATGCTAAATTCTTGTTTAAGTCGAATAAAACTAAACAAATCATGAACAAATATTAATTATGTATTTACAAATGAAAGAATTAGTTAAATATACTGCAAGATGAATAAAATATTTCGAGATTAAAAACTAGCACTCACCCGTCAAGCGTCGCCACAAAGATCAAACGACCTCGCTTTCAAAATTTTAAGGCGTTCGACAAATTATGCTTTCCGATGTTTTAATTAGATAATTTATATCATGTGACTACCACTATAGGTCACGCAGCGTCAAGCCAAAGAAATACCCAATATATACTAAATATAGTAATCTATAGTAAATTAAATTCATAAATGGGAATGAATTTCGAATCATTCGTAATTGAACTGAATTTAGTGGAGCGGAATAAGCCTATATTCCGTTACAAATTTCATTCAATTTCTTGCAAATTGTGTTATCTGCATACTTCAAACATACATTACATCAAACACGCGAATCACTTACTTAGATGTTTATCTAAAATCGCATCAATTTTTCTACTATAATCTACTAGTTATAAAAACACCCCTTTGTTAACCGAATCACTCTTTTCATTATGTCCACGAAGAGGAAAGTTACGTGTCCCACATAATTTTAATGTGTATACTTTTTGAAACAACCAACCGATTTTGCTTAACCCTTTCATTATGAATATTTATTTGTTTTGCATAAAGACGCAATATTTACATTTCCTAATAGGTAAAAACTCACCAAAATGTATTTATGCTTTGGAGAATTTTCGTGTGTTTTAAATTTAGATGTCTGGTTTTTAAGATAATACCACTGAATTCATTTTAACAAAATAATTTGCCGTATATTTCTATTAAACAGTAAACAAAAATAAAATGGTTCAAAGTATTCAGAATTATCTATTTAGTTTATCATAGAACACATATACTTATCCACAAAATTCTCGATAAAACTAACGCTTAACTAAGTTTAATTAAAATAAACGCACCAACATCATCACTATATTATTTCTCTAATCATACTCGAGTCAAAAAAAATCATCTAATAAACTCACCTGGGCTCTCTGAAAACGTTGGACTCCAGTAAACCATAGTAAACGCAAGCATTGCAAATTATTATTAAATTAAGCTAGAAAGTGTGGATCTGAATAGCGCACGGATGGAACTTTTTTTTTCACCTCATTATTTTACGAACATTCCGGACCTATTTGCATGGCGAAAATAGAAGCGGATAGGTACATGGGTTGCAAAAATTCGCGCATGCTCAGGTTTTGACACATTTGGCAACAAAAGGCGTTTAATTTTCGGCGAATTGCTGGTGGTCCAGTGGTTAGATGCGGTGGCAGACACTACTTTGGGCGGCGGCCCGGGTTCGATTCCCGTCGGCCACGAAACTTTTTTTCTATTTTGCGTTCAAAATGATTCGATTTCGATACCCAAATGCGAGTCGAAAGAGATTGTTTTCGATACGCATTTTGTTGACTGGTTGCTATGATATTACCAAAATTGATCAATGTCTAGGCCCACTAGCAAAAATTTCGACACCGCTTTCAATGGGATTTCTAGTAATAAAGACGCCAAAAATGACAAGATGGCCGCTCAAGTGCTGATCGAGAATAGAATAAATTAATGTTTTCATTAAAAAAACCTGCAAAACAGAAAAAATAGTATAAAATACACATTTTAAAAGACATTTAGCGCACTCGCATGTTAGGAAACTCACCGCAAGCGGGTCGTTTCGTGCTCGTGCGAAAAATTATGGTCTTTTAAAACTAGTATCTTAATATACTATTTTAAGGTTACGTTACGTAGTTTTTTTCCCTTATTTTGGGCATGCCTTGGGTTAGTTTTTTTGCGCCCCCGTAGGGAGCGAAGCGGGCGGAGGGCCATGCGTAAAGTGAATAATAGTCAACATTTCATAGGAATCATATGATACACATGCGCGAATTTTCGCAATCGGTGCACCTACTCTTGTGGCGAAAATACATTTAACTGGAGCGCCGAACACCAGCGCACAGCAGATTTAGACGAGATGTGATTTACGGGTAGAGGCCGTTGGGCGCTTAGCTTTTCGATCGTCGCCGTCGTAGCCTCGATTTCGTTCTTATAAACAATGTATTCTGCGGCCAGTGGAGAATAAAAAATATGTAAATTCGTAAATTATAGTTAGTTTATGTTAAATTGTATGTAGTATTTTTAATTTTCGCAAGCAGTGCGCGCGCACGGGCGCACTTATTGAGAAACCGCCCCTGGTGTCAATCCTCTTCTAAAAAGTACAGAATTGGTTAGTTGAATATAATTTCTTATTGGAACATTATCCGGATGAAATGAATGTTAAACTGTGTTCATTTCTTTGCGTAAAGCAAGCGATTCAATTTTCCCATAATTATCCTTCAGAAATTACTATTATTATCCTTGTTACTATTTATCATATTTAAAAGTGCCTTCTTCTGATTTGTTTTCTATTATTAGTAGCATAAGGAGTGTGCACCCGTCCTTTACCTCTGTAACAGTGTCGGAATAAAAAATAGTTGATTAATGTCATCGATTTTTATTCTCCTATACTCCAGGAGACACAAAATCAATTATCAGGTTGACCTGCAAATGAGCTCATGAAACAGGTAGATTTTACATAAATATCGTATCTCTAATAGCACATGGATGTCCAATGGACGTTCAGTGGACCTTCGCAACAAACAAAAGGAACGTCCGATGGATATCCGTTTTATAGACGCCCGCCGTCCAATGGACGAACAGTGGACGTTCAAATGTCACAAAATTGGACCAACGGGAGACATCCGTCATGGACGTCATATAGACTAACAGGGAACGTCCATGATTTTTGTTTCTTACTGCTATGGACGTCTTTTTATAGTACACCGGACGTACTGTAGACATCCCAATGGATGTACTATGGACGTCACAATGTCACAAACATGGACGTAAAACGGACTACCAGGGAACGTCCACAATTGCAAGTAACCTGAATCTTCATCACCTTCGTTGAACATCTGTAATATTTTCAGTCAAAATATTAATCCTCTTCTGACGTCACAGGGCCATCCATCCTTGGAATAATGTAATACCTAAATTAATAGCAAAAGGTTACAAAGGATGTCCTTTAAAGTAACAAAAGATATTCGATCTCTGGTGGACGTACAGAGGGACGTCCTCTAGTGTAACCATAACATTCACCCTCTGATGGACGTAGATAGAATGTCTTTTGGTGTAACAAAACATTTAAGTCCTTTAAGAGACGTACAAGGTTACCTTCCTCTTAATAAAAGAAAAATTTCCGTTGACGGACGTACAAAAGATGTCCTTTAAAGTAACAAAAGATATTCGACCTCTTTACCCTCTGATGAACGTACATAGAACGTCCTTTGGTGTAACAAAACATTTTAGTCCTTTAAGAGACATACAAGGAGCGACCTTTCTCGTAATAAAAGAAAAATGTCTTTTGACGAACGTACAAAGGACGTCCTTTGATGTAACAAAATATATTCATCCCCTAAGGGACATTTAAAGGACTTCATTTGGCGTAAAAAACCAATATTTGTCCTGAAATGGACGTATAAAAGACGTCCATTGTCGTGGTTACAATAGTATATTATTTTATATGGAGGAAAAGTGATACTTTTCATGGCGCGCTCGTGTAATAGAGAGCAAGCCATGAAAAGTAACTTTTCCTCCAAATAAAATATGCTGTTTTTTCTTCAAATGTCGACAAATTAATGCAAAAACATCTCTTTTTAATAGTAATAATATCTAATTATTATTAAAGATAAGTGGGTTCGCAAGGCGGCTTAGACCGGTGTCGGTGAATAGGCACAGGTTGTTGCTATAGTAATGTAACATAAAGCTGTCAGTGGACACTGTCAACAATAATTATTTTTTTAAGATTGGGTCTCCAATTGCGTTTTAATTCCGTATTGATAATCAGTTATTGAGTAAGTTCGATTAAATAATAACCAATTTGTTCCTAAATTAGTGATTTTTAGAAATGCAGTCACAAATTGAGTGATAAATACAAATTGTAGTTTAATAAATCTTGAGTTGTTGACGCTTATTTTGTTGTCTGTTTGTATTGTATCTATGTTGCTATGACAACACTTTTACCTCCGCCGGCGGAAAAGTGAAAAGTAAAGCTCCGGCGGAGGAAAAACGAAACTTTACGGCCGCCGACACAGTCGGGTAATGACGGGTTTACTGACGTTTGAAGAAAAAATATATTTGTCCTCTATTGGACGTTCATCGTATACTTTTTGGATGTCCCTTTGCGTAACAAAATATATTCGTTCTTTTATGGTGGCACAAAGGACGTTTGTTTTAGGGCCATGGACCAATGGACTAATCATGGACTTTAACCGGACGACCAGTGGACCTCTTGTGGTATTAGGAATATCAAATTGGATTCAGAAACATGCCAAGAAACTTTAAAAACGACGGCGACGCGTCTAAAAAGCAAAGAGTAGCGACTATTGTCACATTATAGCAACCAACGAAATTATTGGAGTGAGTGAAAAAATATTGCTGGTCGCCTACAAATAGTATGCGTATACAATGTTGCTGAGAAATGAATACAATTGCTACAGCTCGGCCTTCCTGACACATCGGTCGACCACAACCCACATAAAGCAGATTTTTACAAAATAATCATACATCACACACAACGCCATCATAAATCAAAAGAGTATCGTATAAAAGTTATCGTAAGATAATATATTATAATATAGTATTCTTCATAAACTATGTCTATTATATGGTTATAATCGTAATTTTAACATCGGGCGTCCAGTCATATTAAAGTTTTACCAGGAAATAATTCCCTAAGAGGAGATAATTTTCATATGTGTAGCACTAGTACCCAGTAGCAGTAGGAGCAACATATCAAAAATGAACACTCGTGCATGCTGAGCTACGGCCACTATCTTGGAAAGTGACGGCTCATTTTCAATTTTTTGTATCATAATTCATTATCCGTTGGAAATAAAAAGAAATGTGTAATACAAAATTAAAGACCATGAAAAATACATCTTTAAAGTCTTAACATTGGTCCTATCTCTAATGGTTTTCGAGAAAAACTTAAATTAATAACCAGAAAACAGGAATTTTGCTTGATTTTTAGAAGTTGGACACGGAAATTACATTCAACACCTGGATTAATCTTCAAAATGTGGTTGTATATAAATACAATATATTTATTTATTTCGGAATATAATTTCCAAGTATAACAGTAACTATATCTTAACAAAGGAATTTGTTGTGTCTAGTAACCTATGTTTTCGTGGACAAATAAAGAATAGTTCCACTAGTAATTGAAAAACTGTTTCTGATTTTAACAAATTTCTAAATTTATTTACACAACGTGTTTCATTCGTTGCACATTTTATGTTCTTTAATTCGAAAGTACAACCCGTTTGACCTACATAGCTCTTTTCAGGTTAGCATGACACAAATTGGGACCGGAAAACTAATATTTTGACAAAAAAGTGTCGAGATGTGTGTTTTAAGAATTTTAAGCGAATGAAATGAATAGAGACCGGAATTTATCAAGAAAGAAGGTGTTACTCGAATTTTTTGTCGGCGCAAAACTGGTCATTTCGGGCCTAACTCAACGGACCATAGATAAATATTAAGGGGGGAAACGGACATCACATAACACTAACTAAGCTTACTAAGCCTAACATATCTACTAAGAGCGGTAGGCAACTGGGATATGGGTCTCCCTCTGGCGGTCTCACTCCTAACTAAATCTGCTGCCTCGACGGGAAAAGCCTACTCTTCGCTGATACCTCCGCCGGCCTGCTAACAGTTGTTGATTAAGGGACTATAATCTATCGGTCAAAGCACAAACATGTAGTTGCCCGCAATGCGGTAGTACTGAAATTTCCATTTCTGCGCATCCAGTGTCAGCGGTTCGGTATAGAACTGTTCATCAGAAAGTAAATTGTTTTGACGGATGGAAACTGCTTGCTCCTCGGAAAGTTCCTAATGACGGAAAGAAGGTCCCTGCCCGGGCGCCAAATTTGTGAGGCGCTTCGGTTTCTTCTGCTTGCATCGCTATCGGACGGTTAATTTTAACAATTAGTTACGTCATCCAATGGTTGGTTAACGGGCGCCACCGCTTTGGATTATTGCGGGCCCACAGTGCACCGGACAGCTTTCTGCATGGATAAAATACAAATCCCGTAATGCTCGTGCGTCTCGGAAAGAGGGAGCGAAAGAAAGAGGTCTGTCTGATCGGTTTGCGTCGTCTGCTTCGAGAACCCGAGTGGATTCTGCCTGTTAAGCCCGATGCGGCTCGGTTTTGTTAAGTCGGCGCGTGGTGGGGATCGCGTCACGGCTGGTCGTTAGATGGGAACCTTGCGCGCACGACGAGTGGCGCGGCGTTCTACCGGTACCGCGCGAGAACAGCGGAAAATGTAAAAACCGATTTCCAGGCATTTCGCGACGGAATATTTTATAGAACTGGCTGGTATTTCAATTAGATTTTACTAAAAAGAATGATGTCAATAGCCCCTAAAATAAGAAAGCTAAAACCGGGAGTGCCCTAAAACTAAGTAACTTCGTTGCATTATATCAACAACCCTTTCGCCAGCCCCAGAGCAAATCATGCATGTAATTTCTTGCAATTGTAAGAACTGCTGCAACTCTGCAATGCTCAGCAAAGTGTGATAAATGAAAGGGATTGTAATAATTTATAATGGACATGGATGTGGGGGCTCGTAAGGAAGAGCTCTGGGACTACGTCCCTCCAGGATTTTTGTCAAAGTAATTTCAGTTCACCTTAATTGCAAATCTCATTGACTGTTATAGGCACATGTTGAACAATATATCAATTTTTTCAACACGCGATACAAAAATGCGTATCTAAAAGCTAACTCTTAGTATCTGAACTGGGCAGTTCGAACTCAAACAATCTTCGTCCAAAATTTAAAGGATAAAACGCTACGCACTTAATTGATATTTGCGGAGGAGGATAACGTCAGCATTTTTACATTCCCTCCTATGTGGCAGCGATTGCTCGTCTCAACAAAAAGATTGCAGTCACGTGGAGTGCAGGCGACACGCGACGGTTAGCACATTTACATTCCCTCCTATATGACAGCGATTGTTCGTCTCGACCAGTTAGGCATTGTAATTAAATTGATATTTACTTTTCCTCCTACGCTAGGGCGATCAGGTCACGTTTAACAGCTTGGTTATTTCGCGTTTTTATTTTTTTTTGCATTTTCGTCATGTCATGTTTGTGTTAGTTACGCCTGGCCAAATACAAATATAGCGCAACCGACACAACCTAACCCAAGACATGACCGAAGTCCAAAAACAAAAAATTAAAAACAAAAACGCCAAATAACCAAAACTAGTCCAAGCGGCTAAACGCGACTCGATCGCCTTGGCGTAGGAGGAAACGTTGTTACAATTCCTAACTGGTGAGACGAGCAATCGCTGTCACATAGGAGGGAATGTAAAAATGCTGCCGGTTATCCTCCTCCGCAAATATCAATTGGGTGCGTAGCTTTTTATCCTTTAAGTTTTGGACGAAGATATTGTTTGAGTTCGACCTGCCCAGTTTAGATACTTAGAGTTAGCTTTTAGATACGCTTTTTTGTATCGCGTGTTGAAAAAATTGATAAATTGTTTAATAGGTCAAATAGATTTGCAATTAAGATGAAATGAAATTACTTTGACAAAAAACCTGGAGGGACGTAGTCCCAGAGCTCTTCCTTCCGAGCCCCCACATCCATGTCCATTACAAATTATTACAATCCCTCTCATTTATCACATATTGCTGACCATTGCAGTCGCAGCAGTTCTTATAATTGCAAGAAATTACATGCATGACTTGCTCTGGGGCTGGCGAAAAGGTTGTTTATATTCCGTCGCGAAATGCCGGGCAATCGGTTTTTACATTTTCCGCAGTTCTCGCGCGGTACCGGTAGAACGCCGCGCCACTCGTCGTAAGTGGTGCGCGCAAGGTCGCCACCTAACGACCAGCCGTGACGCGTTCCCCATCACGCGCCGAGTTAACAAAACCGAGCCGCATCGGGTTTACAGGCAGAATCCACCCGAATTCTCGAAGCAGACGACGCAAGCCGACCAGACCAGACCTCTAGGGACCGCTGCCAACACCGCCAATGTAAGCCGCCCAGCTGAAACCAGATCCTCGCCGCTTCCTGCAGATCGCCAACGCCATGCGACGACCGCCTTTACCCGCCATCGACATGACGACCGCCATTCCCCATTCAAAAAATAATAGAAAAGTATCCGCACTGCATTTTTTTAAATTAAAATTATACCTATTTTGACAATATCGCGAATGAGCCATCAAAAAATGGTAGACCGAGGTGCGTTTTTTAACGTCTTTTGGGTAATAATTTGGGCGTGGCACCCAAAAATTTTTCGATAATGCTTGGCAAAATCCGCTCGTGGAAGGGGTGTTTTTTTACGATTTTTGGGTAAAAATGGGGCGTGACACCCCCAAAATTTTCCGCGGTTATAGCCTTCGCCTGCACCTGCGGCGAGCTGTTTTATGCCAGAGAGAGAATTATATTTTGGCACTATCTTACCTAAAAGTCACGAGCCGCCACTGATTATGGCACGATAATACTCAGACATCAATCAATCAATCATTTATTAAGTAAATTACAAGTTATTTGTGTCCTACTTCACTGCATCACATTGTACCTAATATAATATACTGTATTTAACCTATAGGCTCAAAAAGCCACACAGTATACTTTGTGCACATCCCTTGCGAAAGAAGAAGGGGATGTTTGTTGATTACCTCTGACCTCTTCTGTTGCAGTAGTTCGTGACCGCCACATCATGGAATCTAATACTTAGGGTACTAACCCTTTCATTAGTTTTTAAGTAAATATTACCCATGGCTGCCTGTGATTTTGTTGGCTTTTGTTTTATTATGTAAGATATGATGGTGGGAAATGCCGAGAAAACAGTAAGAAAACCTCTGCTTCACGTTTCTTTGTTCCTTTGGTGTTTCTATGAACGGCACAAACAAATATATGTACATAAATGTGTATTGGGCAATGCCATGAACTAATAGTCAGGCAATAGTGTCGGTGAAAGATGAAAGATCAGGCATCGTAAGCCATAATTCCACTACAGGGGGGAAGGAGCAGTAGACCTCCGTCGAGTGCTGGTGAATGACTGAAACTTGAGTCAATTTTTGTGTCCTATCTGTATGTGTTGAGTCCTTATTACAGGCCTCGACTACTACTTTAGGTTCAATAAACATAGTTTGGTATCCAAACTTAAATATTACTAGTCATATATAGTGCATAGATCTGTGATTTGAGTTTAAATGTGATATGAAATAATCTCTACAACAGTGCTTACAGAATAATTATGTCGATTTGGCATATTTGCAGTTGATATTAGTCATTAGGGAGGCCTAGGTTCGAGAAAGAAGACCGAAGTCTTGCTGTGGATAGGGCCATGCACCATTCGGTGCTCCGGGTCGAAACGCAAGTCTGCAATATACCGCGTTTCCGGCGATCCACGTATTCCGAGATTGAAGAACCTGCACGCCAGGCGGTCAATATGCTCTCTCATATTCTATGGCTGCCCAGTCGTGCAGGTCCCTGATTCGGGTGCGAATATCCGCCGAAAAAGCCGCTGTTAAGTGTTTATTCTGCAGTATCTGTATCTTTTTTAAATGTGTCTCGGCCACGGAGCACCAAACCGGCGCGCCGCCCGTACAAGACCATCGGTCTCGTTATTGCCTTGTAAATCGTTACCTTGTTTCTAGGGCTTAGAAATGAGCGATGTTTAATTAGTGTTTTGAGTTTATCTAAAATTAGCATGTTTTTGCTTTTGATGAACTCGATGTGTTGCCGAAATTTCAGGCCCTTGTCAAGGACGATGCCTAGATATTTAACTTTGTTCTTCTTTATTACGATTTCGGTGTCAAGTAGGTTCGGCTTCGAATTTACGTTTGCGAGTAAAAATTGCTAATTCCGTTTTTGCGACGCTTAGTTTAACTTTCGATTTGTCGCAATATGCTAAGACAAGCTCCATGTATTGACTCAAGTTGTCGACGGCTGTCTGTGCGTGAGGGGCGCTAGAATATAAGGCAATGTCGTCAGCATATAATGCCTTGGAGGAGTCAGGGTAGGTTGGAAGGTCAGCTATGTAATAGCTGAATAACTGAGGCGAGAGTACTGTTCCTTGCGGGACTCCAGCTTTAATCGGCCTCGTGGATGAGGTCGACTTCCCGATCTTCACCGAGAAGGTGCGTCCGGCAAGGTATGACCCGACGAGGCAGGCCACACCCCCGCTGCGTCCGTCCGGCGGGTCAGATCTCTCAAACCGATAACCTCGACATTTGAGAACAAATTCGTGGCTGATTCGTGTTTCAAGTAGGAAACAATCTGGGCTAGGCATTTATACACGAAATTTCAACGCTGCGCATTTGCTGCACTTTATGGCATTTTTACAGTACGTTGCTGAGTGGCCGTGGCCTTGGCAGCGTTTACACTGCATAATGAGTTTGTCACTGCGGCGATTTTCACATGTGACTCTTAAATTGAGGATGGTTCTGACCTCTTGCTGGAGTGACTTCAGGGTTGTAGTGGCGTCTACGACAACGAGGTAGAGTGGGTCTCGTGTCTTCTTCATTAGATAGATAGTTTTGGTGGATATATAGCTCGTTTTTAATGTCGGCGATTGGTATGTCCCCATCTAGTCCGCGTAAGACAAATGCCCGGGTTTTCTGGTGCCTATCGGCATACGTGTCGTACTCAAGTTGATTGTCATCGAATAATTTCTTAATCGCAGTCCAATCTCTGTCGTTTTCGGCGCATAAAATGGTTGAGTTTCTTGTATATTTAATGTTGAAGTTTGTCACTCTAAGCAATTTTAGATCGTTTATTAGAATTTTGTGACTTCCTTTTAGCACTATGGGCGGGGGTGGTGAGGCAGGGGGCCTTTTTCTTCTCCTTTTGGCGTTGTCTGGCTCTAGTTATTGTCTTTTCTGCGCCGTTGATTGTGTTGGATGCAATACTAACATTGTCGTCGTCTAAGTCGCTCAGGATCTCGTAAGGGTTGTTGACCGCTACGGGCGGTGGCCTGCTCATGTCTAAGTGTGCCGTTTTAACATTCCTTTGAAATTTATGGTCTTGTATGGGGTTTTAAAGGTATCAATATTTAATTTGGTTAGGGTAGCGGGATCGCGAGGTGGTCCTACCTCCTCATAGTTGCTAATAAAGTCACTTGGCACGGTGGGTGCGGGCATGTTGATGATTTGTTGTTGGTCTGCTTTGCAGGTGGGCGATGTCTGTGTCGTTTCCATCTCTATTATTATTATTTCGGTCGATGGTTCTCTGGTGAGCTTCTTTCTTTTGGGGTTTTCTCTACCTGTGTCTGTATTCGATTTAATTTCCTTCCTTTTAATTGCAGTTAATTCAGGTGGGCCGTTGCGTTTCTCAGTGCTCTATGCATTTCAGCTGCCCCTGTATTGGTTGTCGCTAGCGGCTCAGCGAGTGTTTTGCATTCCCTGCATTTATCTTTATTTACCTCAAGTCGCTTATAAGCAAATCTAATTTTCCTCATATTGAGTTCGCTAATTCTGCCGTCTCTAAAATCAGCCGATTTTATAGAGAGGTTACTACTATTATCGTCTTCGGAGTCCTCCATTTCCAGTAAATAGGGGGTATCTGACCCCGCTTTTCGTGGGTTTAGCCAAGTACGTTTAAATTATTTAGTTCGCTTGCTGCAAAAACACAAGTTATTCGAAGAATTTCTGATAATCTACCGCACAATCGGGTACAAAGTTCGCTTTGCTATTTCACCTGTAGCAACTCAGGTCCTATACGGAACGCGGTCCGTACAAGAATTAATACTCAGATAAATCTTTAGTTGAGACGCTGGGTTAGCATAGGTTTCCTCAGAGCGTTGAATAATAAACCATGATTTATATTTCAAGTTGGCAATAGTATTAGGTTTGTTTTGAAATTGTTTGTTTTCTTTCTAATTCCCTTCTTGCTAATTTTAAGAAAGTTTCTAAAGGCAGCCGGCACCAGTACTGACATGCGCAATAGACCTTCTGGTTTGCCGTTTCTCCACTGTATAAAAGCTGCCCGGTGCACTGTGTGCCCACAATAATCCAAAGTGGTGGCGCCCGATAACCAACCATGACGTAACTAATTGTTAAAATTAAACCTTCCGATAGTGATGCAAGCAGAAGAAACCGAAGCACTTCACAAATTTGGCGACCGAGCAGGGACCTTCTTTCCGTCATTAGGAACTTTCTTTCCGTCATCATGGACTTTCTTTCCGAGGAGCAAGCAGTTTCCATCTGTCAAAACAATTTCTTTCTGATGAACAGTTCTATACCGACCCGCTGACTCTGGATGCACAGAAATGGAAATTTCAGTACTACCGCATTGCGGGCAACTACATATGTTTGTGCTTTGATCGATAGATTATGGACCCTTAATCAACCACTGTTAGCAGGCCGGCGGAGGAATCAGCGGGGAGTAGGCATCTCGCGTCGAACTAGCAGGATTAATTAGGATTAAGAAATATTAGCTGGCCGGCGGAGGAAGTAGCGGGGAGTAGGCTTTTCCAGTCGAGCTGGCAGATTTAGTTAGGAGTGAGACCGCCAGAGGGAGACCCATACCCCAGTACCCTACGCGTTATAAGATCCTTTACACAAATAGAGCACTATATAAAAATCGACCTCTCCTATTGGTCGATCCGCATGGCCCTCCGCTCGCTTCGCTCGCTACGGGGGCTCAAGAAAAGGAAACTAACCAGGTGCTAATCCAAACTAACCCAAGACATACCCAAAATCAAGAAAAAAACTGTTTAGAAACATAATCTTAAAAAAAATAAAATAAAGCAACGGGGTTTGAACCCAGTCCAGGTGAGACCCAGCTGTCTAAACATCTACACCACGAGAGCTCGTGAAAGAAATTGATTGCATCACGAAGACATATTGTAATACGAGATGGATCGACCAATAGGAGAGGTCGATTTTTACAGTGCACTATTTGTGTAAAGGATCTTAAAACGCGTTCCCTACCGCTCTTAGTAGATATAAGTTAGGCTTAGTTAGAGCTATGTCCGTTGAGTTAGGCCCGAACTGACCAGTTTTGCGCCGACCAAAAATTCGAGTAACACGGAACACCTTCTTTCTTGATAAATTCCGGTCTATCTGTTCATTTCATTTCATTCGCTTAAAAATCTTAAAATTAAAATGCACATCTCGACACTTCTTTGTCAAAATATTAGTTTTCCGGTCCCATTTTGTGTCGAGCTAATGAAGCATGAGCATGACCTGACATATCATTTTTTCACCAAAATCTGTTCTGCGCATGCGCAACTCAAAAACCGACGCGCACATATTTTCCGAGTAAACCAGGTCTCCCGATTCCAGTTTTTGATGGTGCAGGACAGTAGACCGTAAAATTTTGTTAAATATGAAGTTCCTGGACCACGAGAAGCTAGGCATCAAGCCCTCTAACCGAAATCCATTGTGCGCAGGCCCAAAATCAAAATTAAAGCAACACCATTTTTCCGACTAAACCAACGCCGCACCCGCCAACCATCCGTATTGCAGAAAACACGAATCCGGCAATCACTACCGCTGCGCCGCCAAGTTCTAACCGCCAACCGCCAGAGAGGGAATGCGATAATCAGAACTTAGAATTCCTGCCCAGAACCAGTAACCGCCAACTGCAAATCATTTCCGCACCGTTTCTTTATATTTTGCGACACCGACACCAGCGTGAAAGAGGTTTCACGCTGGGTGTGCCAAAACCGTCTTACCGAATTCAATACCATTACCACAGCTTACCAAACAATCAGCTAGCCGACTCTCCTGTCAAAGTGGAAATAAAAATCTGACGTGACCGACGCCATTTCGGGTTAAAACACAGGGCCGGGATAAGGAGTATTCAATTTTAAATAGACAGGACTGGAGTTTTGATATTATATCTTATTTTTTGCAATCAACGGTTTTAGTTAATTTTTATTTGAATATTTGTGTACCTACATTCTCGCTGAACCAAAAAATAGATATGAACTTTTTGTTTTAAATATAGGTACCTATACTTAGTTTTTTCTTATATAAGATATTGTCTTAAGCGGGAAGAAAGGAAATATAAACCACTGAAATCATAGAAATATTGATTTATTTTACAAAAATAACTATTTAAGGTATAACATAGGTTTGTTATCAAATATGTATCTATATAAAACAAAATAACGGGCTCTCAAGAACAATAGGATGATCATTTTTTGAGGATTCCTCGAATGTTCTAAAAATCGTAGGTACTGCATTGTGGTTTAAACGACAAAACTGGCTGTTTGTATGTTTGTAAACATTTTTGGCTCGAAATGGATACTGCAAAGCCTGTAGTTCTGATAAAGTCTGTCACTGTCCATATTTAACAAGTCTTCTCTTTGACTACTTATGAGCCGTGTCCTATGCCCTAAGACAACATTATTATATTATACCAAAGAAAAGTAGTAGAATTTTCTTTGATTATACATAAAAGTACACACCTCTTGTATAAATGTAAAACAACCTTTTGTAAGCGATTTAGAGGTACATGTATTTGAAGGTAATATTTAATATAATTAAAGGTTTGAAAAGCTATGGATATGTGTTTTAAATTATGTTAATTTTGTACATGGGGGCCCTTTTAAGAGGGGCCTATACATTATCTCGAAAACTACGGGGGTTGCAAAAAAAAACTAAATACAAAAGTTGTTCCTAGTAAAATGATCTTTATTTTTTTGCTTGTTTTTTTGTATTTTTTTAATTGTCAAAATATATATACCTAAACTGAAACTACGACACTGGCTAACACAAACAACTCATCTGACACGACCACGAGCGACGAGCCAACACTGTCGAATTTGATAGATTTTAACCCAGAATGGCGGCCTGCGCGAGGAAATGCGCATATCGTTCAAATTTTAAGAGTTGGATAGCTGATTGTTTGGTAAGCTGTGCCATTACTGTAAACCGCCTTATTTAATCTGATACCGCAAAACGCTTCCTCTCTCTTCCCAGTAGGTATTTCTAGAAGACCGAGATTATCGGTTTCCATCAATTTGCCTTTGCCACTTCCACGGAATTAGAAAAAAATGGTAGTGCCGAGAAGACTGGTCGAAATGAAGAAATAGTCGATACGATGAATAAAGCGACAACTAACAGGCTAAAATTAAATCAATAATAGGAAGTATTCCTAAAGAAAATAATAAACCTTTAAAAATCCCAATCGACAGCAACAATTTAGTGAAAAGAGCCCATTCTAATATTCAAGGCTACCAATCGAATAATACAAAAGTTATATCATGCCAGGTGAAAAGGTAAATATAAAGTAGAAATAAAGTCCCCACTGTAGGTAAGAAGATGGAACTACAATATAACCTCTAAATCCACTAAAGCGTAATAAGAAAGGAAAACAAACATTGACGTTTGGGAGAAAATTAAAGAAAAATAAAGGAAAAACCAAGAGGAAAATATGTGAGGGATACGCCCTAAATCCCTATGAGAAGAAACGACAATGAGTAATCTATGCAGAGATCAACAAGTCTTAGAAGAAAATAAGCAGGAGGTACTTTTAACTATTGAAGAGAAAGAAAAATGTAATAACTAACAATAATTCTCGAATTAACAGGTAAACAAGAAAGCAGCAGTATCTCAAACCAAATCAGTGACCCCAACAAGTTAAAGCCATATCAGCCTGTGATTAGAAGTGAAATATTCAAACCGAAAGTAGTATATGAATTTGACTGATCTAACGAGGATCAAAGGTCGGTTATTAACTCAGTGCCTAAATATAGAACTGCAAGAAAACAATTAACCTAACGAACCGATATATTATCCACTCTAGAATAAAGACAATCACAAAGTGCTGGAGGACAACATAAGAAAAAGGATGATCAGGGTAGCCACTTACGGCCACAACAGTGTTATAAAAGCTAATACATATTATGTAATACCACCGAACATTAACAATAGACTAGAAGGTTCACTCTAAGCCCCGCACCTTGTATTTCCCTCCTTGTCCCGTCGCGGAATCTGGTGAAATGCTGGTTAACTGCCTCGTGCCACGTTTCACCCCGTCTTGTCTAAAGTCTGGCATCTCGCCTTTGTAAGTGCTATATCAAAAGTGCCGACTGAGAGTGGACCTTCTAGTCTCTTGTTAATGTTCGGTGGTAATACTAGCCTCATGTATAGTAATTAATATGAATAAACACTAAACTTATTGACTATAAATCACTGTTAAATGACTTTATAATTAATTAACCGAAGAGGTTAATACTCAATAAAACTTACAACAAAATATAGAATGTTGCTAAATGCAGCAGATAAAATAAAATTTATACTATATAGTGGCAAAATCTGAGTTACACCAGATGCCGTCAACCTCACACTGCTGAAGGGGTTCTACCGCCAGAAGCCGACTACCATGCCGGTATTGTAGTTGTCCGTTCGGGCTGAGGCTTCACTAACCAGAGAAGCAGATAACAAACAGCTCACCGTCCAGACCGGCCGACTTAAAAAGTTAAAAGAAATCTATGAACTGGTCCGTGTAGGCTGACTCAAGGTGCTCGCAACTAACCTTTTTCGCGGGGTATTGCTGTAGGCTGCGCACTACAGTTGAAGGTCTCGGTGAATTGTTGGTACTCGGCCGCTTGACAAGGCATTTTCAAGTACTTAACTTCTGTCTTCAAAAAATTTTTTCTCCGAAATTTCTTCTGTCCCGAAGTTCCAAAAACTCGGAAAAACTCGATAAATTCGGTAGAAGGCTGATTCGGTACCAGTTGAGAGTGCTGGCCCTACAATGCCTTTTCCTTCGCTTCGGGGCTTTTTTGGCACGTCCGTAAGCTTAGTACAGCCCTATCTTTTTCGAGATGTCCAAAAATTGGCTGTCCCTAGTGGCCAAAAATGCAGGAAAATCTCATAAATTCCTTAGAGATATGGGGCTAGGGATTAAATGGATGAGTTGCTCGTCCCTTTAGGATTCTTGAAGATCTACGTTGACGCTGGCCTAAAGTGGTCTCTTACCTCTTTCCTTCTCGGGAGCTGATCGGCAACTAAATTTAATCTTAATTCTAGCGACGCGCTTACAGCTGGAAATTTTCACCCGACCAAGTCGGTTGGGATATCGACGACGGTTGGCCAAACGGCTGAATCATGGAACGTTAATAACCGCCGCATTGTGCATTCGTACACGGCGTGCACTTTTATCCAGTGGCGTGCTTAATTAAATGCGATTAAGTAAAGGACGTTTTTACAACAATCTATTACGATTTGTTTTATTTTATTTGTGTTATAAAACTTCTTGTTAGGTGTCAATTTGCAATCTGCCATATTGTATATCTGTTTTTATCAAAGAATTAATAAGTTATAAGTTTATGTATTACATATAAAGTACCTATCTAGTAAATTTGGAAGAAATATAGACATTTTTTGCGTTTTTATTAAGTATATACACTATCTGGGTAAGTTAAAATTTTAATTACGGAAGAATCAGAGAGCAAAAATAGGGATTATGCTAAACGTCGCCAAGGCAATATGCTTGTTGATGCAACAGAGAGGTAATTCTGGAAATTAGAAGTCATGACTTATACTTAGGCCGCTTTCGTTTTAATATTTCTAAAGGATGAATAGAACTGAACGGATCAGTTCAGATCATTGTTTAAAACGAACGCACACAAGAAAGAAGTACGTTATAAGTAGTATTTGACTCAGGATCAAAGATTATTAAATTGTTCATTTTCCTTGTTTAGAAAATGTGTACTAATCTTTAAAATCATTTAAATAATACAAACAAAAACAAGAATTTTGAACGACAGTATTGACACTAGTGACAGCTGCCCCGAAATTGTGCTGAATGATCCTAAAAATAACCAGGGTCTTTGCAGGTGCAGAGGGGTATCGATTTGAGTAGATCTGTTCAGTTCACTTGGCTAAAACGAACGCAAATGATCTGAATGGTTCACCCCCGGGCTACCCAAAATGGTAAAGAATATCATATGCCTTACGGTACTTTTTCTCTTTGCTTCAATATTTCTTTTACGGGAATAACTAATATAGCATAGCTTGTGCCTAATTACTTCGACATAGTTATTACTAATTTTAGCATCTGAAATGAGTTTTTGTATTGTTTCATTAATAATATCAATACTACATCGAATTTTGTTTGCCACAAGAAAAGTAGAAAAAGTTCTTTCTGTCGCCCTAATTAACTTGCATTTATTATCATTGCATATAATGACTTCGGTCTATTTCGAACATAAAAGAGACAAGAGGCTCAATTTCGCTTTCTGAACTTGAATCCGTTGTGCTGTCGATTCTAATTTGATTTCTGTTAAAAAAAATATGCAATATTGTATAAATAAATAGGTACCCTTCAAAACAACAAATTATAAAAAGTCATTGCTTAGGGTCGTGTATACATGACAAATTAATATTCTTTGTTCCAATTTTGTTTTATTCTGAGTAGGTTATGACTGGATTGTTGATAACAGTACCCAACAATATAAATAAGTATCAGTCATGGCCCACTCAGGATAAAATAACTTGGAACATAGTATATTTGAGTGAAAATTT